>QNQO01002558.1:0-107009 GCA_003290165.1 Berberis thunbergii | reverse complement strand
TCAGGTCATTACAATAATTAAGTCTTATAAAAGACACGGAGTTATAATTGTCTCACTGGATCTAAATGGTTCTAAATTTCCAAAACAAAGGTGATGGGATTTCTATTATATGAAGTACTGTTTAATAACTTGCATGTGAGATAGTATGGGTGAGAGGAAAGAAAGTTCAATCATGTGAGATAGGAATGGATCTAGTATGCTTCATTCAGATCTGGATCTCTCTATATGACTTCATACCAAGTTCGCAATCAGCCCATAGATCTATAGATCTGTTGCTTGTCAGATTAATTTTGTGTCCATCTTTGCCTTATTTGACTTGCTGTAGGGAAGACAAAGTTTGAAGGCCAACATCAATTCTACATGGATGTAAAAAAATGATATTGCTCATTATTAGAAAACGAAAAAAAAAGGATTATGTCCAAATTGTTTAGAATAAATTTGTTCAGTTATCCTTGTTTTATATTGACTCAATATTTGCTCATTTTCAATTAGGTTTAGACATAGTTGAGAGCCGAATTTAATTATATCCAAAATGATCAATCTTTAAAATATATATAGGATTGAAACTGTTATAAACTGATGCAACTCAAGCTCGAACAAATTTGAAAATAAAATTAAAAAATACCCTTTATTTTTAGTTCCGAGTGCCTCAAATAGAGCTAGACTAAATTTGGAAAACCTCGACACCTCACAGGTTGGATGTAGGTGCTTAGAAAAGGAAATCTTAATTAAAACATGCATTGAAAACCAAAATTGCTATCAAAAATTGTAATTTGATGGACTACATTACATGGTTTCCCTTGATTATTGGTTGGTTAGAAAACTAACTTGATATAGCAAAACCATGGTTCATCCTTCTCTAGCTCTTTACCTCTTTCCAAAAGCCAGGAGAGGACAGGAGATCAGGAGGTGATTAAAGGTAATGATCTATAATTTTCGATTAGTTAATGGTTTTCAACCAAAATTTTTCTTGTTTTCTTTCCCTTTAAACCTTCATAATCTTCATGTACACAATCTACAAAGAGTTGAACAAAATCAAATGGCAGATCTACATGTTATCCTTCCGAACAACTTTTAAAGAAGCTAAGGCTTAACAAGCGAAAAGTCTTACAGTAAGACCTACACAGATCGTTCGGTTTGTGTTCATATACTGCAATGAGCTGTACCTCTGTCACTGCTCATTATATATAGGTGACCTCCTACATTGTTCTTATTTCATTGGGTTTCATTTGCTCAATATCAATGAGTTTGATACACTCATTAATGCAATTACATACAATTTCTAAATTCTTCTTTGGTTGGATGATTAGAAATGAGTCTTTAATAGCTTATCATTTGAAATTGCATCTTTTCATTTTTTTTTGTTTAAAATTTTTTTTTCGTCAGATTAGCTCTTCTAAATTTGAACATCTATATGTTTTTTAACTCTTTTTTTTTTTTGAAAATGTTCATTATATCTAGGCTTGTGATGATGGTATCACAACTCACAATTTCAGTGTTCGAACCACTACCAGCGGTATTTGAAGTAGGTGGGGGTTAAGGATTAAAAAAAATAATTTTTTCAGCATAAGCGTCTATTCAACATACGATCATAAAAATTTTCAGCTATAATTCACCTTCTTATACTCGCTTTTTTTCCACTTAAAACAGAGCTTTTAAGGGAAATCAAGCTCCGTATCTCACCATCGATGGCTATAAAATCATACCTTGAAATTAGCTCTAGTTTTCCATTATTCAATTTTGGCGTTTTCACTTTCTGTCATTTTACGTTCATGCTGTCAATGTTGGTGCCAAAATCCAAATATCTCGAGGTTAGATTTTTTATTATATTATTTTTATATTTCCTTATTTACTTATTTATACTTAGGCTATTATTTATATATAGTGATGAATTTTGAGTTTAGGCTATTATTAATATACAGTGATGAATTTTGAGTTCATTTTCCTCTACAGAAAAAAGCAGAATGCAGTAGGAAATGTGAATCAGAGTTTTGTGCAGGTACACAAAATTTCAATTTACTTATGCTATTATTGTTGTTTTTAAATCTGATCTAACTTTTTTTTTTTCCTCGAATAATAGTGCCTCCATTTCTAAGATACGGAAAGTATTGTGGGTTTCTATATAGTGGATGCCCGGGGGAGGAACCGTGTGATGCCCTTGACGCTTGTTGTATGAAGCATGATTCGTGCATTGAATCTCATCATAGTAAGTTTTTTTTTTCTTTTTTCTCTCAAAGTTTACAAAAAGATTAGTCGTGCTAAAACTAACATCATTGTTGTTGTTGGTGATGATGATGATATTAAAACAGATGATTACCTTAGCTTAAGGTGCAGCGAAGAGCTTTTAAATTGTATGCAAGAGTTCAAGAAAAAAAAAGACCAACATTGAAGGGAATAAATGTAATACTAGTGAGGTTGTTGATGTAATTGCCGTAGTGATTGAAGCAGCATCGGTAGCCGGAAAAGTTCTTCATAGGCCTTGATCAATGATTACACTTCAAATGTGTCCTAAACAAACGAAAAAAAAAAGTGGTTCTAGTTGTTTAGAGGTAGATTAGTAAATCTGTAAAATTTTCTATTTTTTGTCATACAATGTTGATGAAAGATGACCACAATTCATTTGATTCGAATAGCATACTTATTACTCATTAATTATAATTTTAATCAAAATTAAAGTCGAACATCAACAAATGTTTTCCTATAACAATCTAAACGATCGAGTCAACTATTCAAAGAACAGTTTCAGAAAAACCACCAAAGTCCTAAAAAACTACTGAAGAAACTGTTAAATTTACAGCACTTTTTAACAACAATTATATGGTAAAACTTATTCAAGCACTATTTTTTTTTCTTGGAAAAGTTGTTTAAGTTTACCAACAATTGTTTTAAATGTGGATGCCCTAATTTAAGGATAGATTAAATGAGTTGGCTAGGTTAGGTGAGTAGAATCCATCAAAGCATATGGACAGTACTAGAATTTCTTTGTGTTAACTTAATTTGGTCAAAAATGTGAACAACCAAACAAAACCATATCACATGTCATTACATGACAAAATCATATAAGCTTTTACGTACCTTTTCAACACTCAACTCTTTTATAAAATCAGAGCTCACAAGGAAAACAAAGCTTCATCTCTGCAACAATGGCAACAAATCAGTCTTTCTTGAAGTTAGCTCTTCTTCTTCCTTATACTCTTTTTGCCTTTCACTTTGTTTCGATTTACATACATGCACTTAATATTGGGGTTGAGAGCTCGGACGCAACTGTTGTTGTGGTTAGTTCTTCTTCTTCTTCTTCTTCGTCTTCATTTTCATCATCTTTATTTTACAGTTTTTATGTAGAATTTGTAGATCAATTTATACTTCCAAAACGATTTTCGGGTTTTTTGGTTTTCCTCTACAGAATAAACCATGCAGTAAAACATGTGAATCAGAGCATTGTTCAAGGTACATGTTTCAGCAATTTTTTTTTCTTTTCTTTCAATAATGAAATACTAGAATGGTAAAGAAAGATCTGGAAATCAATTAAGCATATTATTTGACCCAAAAAAAAAAAAAAGAACATAAATGTTTGGTAGAATTAATTAATGAAATTAGGTAATGTTACTGAACTTGGTAATGTTGACTAGCTGCCTACTCAAGGACTTGTTAGTGAGCAATAATATTTGGATTAGTGTAAAGAGGGTTCTAGGTTTGTTGTTGGTGATTTTCCAATTACATTTTAATGGTTATTTTTCTCCTTTTTTGAAGTGGTATAAATTATAAATCTTGCTAGAAGTGCTCGTTTTTTTTATGAGAAGTTTGTGATTTAGTTTTTTATGCCTCAAGTGGGTGGGCTTTTAGTTTAATGTTTCTTTTCAACGGCCGTGGTTTAGGTTGTTTTTTTCAATAAACGTTGGTTTAGATAATGGAATAAATAAATAAGAAAAATCTAGAATATATTTTCTAAGATTAAAAAAATAAATTCATAAAGGGTTTAGTGGGTTTAGTGTTCATACATAATATTATATATAATGATTATGGATTCTTCTGGTGAGGGTTGTGGTTCATACATAAAATATGTAAGTAAAGACTACACAAATTGTTCTTTTTTTTTTGAAAAATTTTGATGCTTCTTTGTGATTCTGATGTACGATTTTATTGTCTTGAATAATTATAGTGCCTCCATTTATAAGATATGGGAAGTACTGTGGAATTTTGTATAGCGGATGCCCAGGGGAAAAACCATGTGATGGTCTCGATGCTTGTTGTATGAAGCATGACTTGTGCATTCAAGCTCACAGTAGTAAGTACTTCCACGAAAAACACAACATATTACATAACTTTGCATATTTGATGGTAAACTAGAATGCATATTAGAGTTTATTGCAAAAATAATATGAATTCCTACGGAAAATATTAATTTATAAATAGACGAGAGGAAAAAAGAAGGGAGAATTTGTCGTTAAAATGACCTACAAGCACATGGTTACCTTCAACATTAAGTACTTATTCAGGGGTGGGCATCTCATCCTGTGATCCTGATCCCGTCCCATTCAGATTTTTTCAGATCATTTTGGAATTGATTAAACTCATTCTGATCCCATCCCGTCCCGATTTAATGTGAGATGGGATCGGGATGGAGATTTTCAATCCCACCCATCCCGTCCCGAACTTATATATTTTATATTTATTATGATTAAAGAATGTCGAAATGAAGTTCTCCAGAGAATGTCATGATATGGTGTAATCATAAATCATTGGATAGTAATTTATAATCCATATCGTGATTTGGATATGGTTCATGAGATGCCTATAATTATTTTATTCTTCTCACACAAGTGCCTTGTCTAACCTATCAAGGGCCAAACTCATGGGCGGATCTACCCTTTCAATAAGGGGGTCAATTGCCCCCCTTATTTTTTTTTTGAAAAATCTCACTAAATTACTCATATTTTTTTTATATTGCCCCCTTTAAAAGTTTAGATTGTCCCATTTTGTAAGTTGGTATTTTCAAACTTTTTTTTGCCCCCTTTGTCAGTAATCATGGCTCCGCCCCTGGCCAAACTCTACTATTGAGAACTGAATTTACCATTAATGTTAATTGTCACATATATGATTTTCCTACTACTTGTGTTGACTTGCTTTCTAATGTTCTTTGTTCCTACTTTTGGTGTTGTGTGATGAGGGTCTTATATAAGAATGTCTCGAGCCCAATGTTGAATGAAACAAGACCAAATGAAGATTGGTCACATATGAATATTGTACAAGGCATTGGTTGTCTACTCTCCCTCGAGGGCTTCTAGGGCTACCAATTGTGATCGCTTAGTGTAGTATGAGCTATGAGCACTTGGGGGAGATTGGACAGGTGAGGCCTTGAGAAAATAGAGAGTGGTGGGTTTTGTTGATCAAAGCCCTAGTAGGTCACTCTCCCTTAAAGGCTTTTTATTGCCTATGAAAAGGCCAAGCTTGGAGTCTTGGAGGGGAATGAACAATTGTTGTCATGCTGGTTGTTGCTGATGTCTTGGGATCATCATGGTGAATGTGGTGTACTTCTATATGCAATACATAGTCATATGCAATATAGAAATTTTATATTGTTACGATGAAAGTTATATTTACATAAATTAAACATTATTGGTGTATGAGCAATGTGAGATGAAATTGTTTTTGTTATTCTTCATTGGAAGACTATTTATTACATGCTCATCTCGTCTCGTTCCGTCCCGAACCCGTTTGAGATGAGACGAGATCGGGATGAGATCTATCACATCCCGATCCCAAACGAACGGGATGAGATTGAATGAGGTCCATCCAGTCCCATGCCCATCCCTACTTTAATCTTTTTCTTTCTTTCTCCAACACACCCCTTCCTTCCTTTCACTTTTTTTTCCAATATTTTTCATAAGGTTCATCGATGTTTAATATGTATTGTTGCAAAGCACCAAGTGTATAGTATTGCACAAGACTTGTAAATAGTTCAATTTATAAGAAAGAACTTCGGTTGTTTACTAACCTTGTTGTTGTTGTTATGGTGGTGGTGGTTGGTGGTAATGTGATGGTATTGTAACAGATGACTACCTTAGCATATCGTGCAGCCCAAGGGCTTCTAGATTGTATGGAATATTTCAAGAAAATCGGAGCACATACATTCCAAGGAAACCAATGTGATGCAAATGAGGTCGTGGATGTTATCTCTGTAGTAATTGATGCAGCTTTGGTGGCTGGAAGAGTTCTACACAGGCCTTGATCATATTTCAATTGTATATTTCACAAACTAAATATGTTCAATTACGCACTTGTATTAGATTGGAAAAACAAAAGTGGAGTTCAAACTTATTTATTTGTTTTCATCCTTTTCGATAGTAATTACACGCCACTTTTTAAAAGGGGTAGAAGTGTAAAATAACCAAAACTTGGCTCAAAAGTAGCTCCATAAAGAAAGAAAAACTTGGCCCAAAGTGGCGTGTGTATAGAGAAAAAGATTTCTCCTTTTGGGGTTACTCAGGTGAAACAGACAAACAACAGCTTAGCTGAATCGACCTATGACCACCGTGTTTTTCCAATCACCCCCAAATTCAAACCAAAATCCAAACCCAAATGATTGCTTTTGATTTTGAGAGATTAGAGATAAAGCAAAATAGATCAGATTTCAACCCCTCAATTAATCTAATTTGTTTACCAATCTTTTATCACTCTTACCACCATAGGCTAGCTGAGTCTGAAGTAAAATAATCATAAATTTTTTTTTTAACAAAACAAAATAAAACCAATGATGATGATGATGTATAATTTCCCTTCCCTGTCCCCAACCCAATTAAAAAATCTAATATGAATATGATCAATACCAATACCAAGTCCCCGACTTCAAAAGGATCAATCCGTCGTTTCTTGGCGGCCCATTTCTTCATGTGACGGGAGGCTTTCTCAAGATAGGCTTGAGCAACTTCAATGTTTTTATGCCAGGCTTTGACAAATTCAAGAGCTCTTGGGCTGGGTCCTTGGTATCCGGTAAGTATTGTATGTGGTGTCAATGGTTGTTGACCAGTAACCAACTGAAAGGGGCTGGAGTGAGTAGCTGAGCTCTTTTGTAACTTGAAACAGAATTGTGCAACATCAAGTAGTCCCACCCAATTTTTTTGATTTGCACTTACAAAATGACGAAAGTGTTCTTCGAGCATAGAGTTAAAACGCTCAGTCTGTCCGTCAGATTGGGGATGTTGGCTTGTCGACATATTAAGTTTGGATCTCAAGAGCTTGAACAACTCCTTCCAGAATTTTTCGGTGAAGCGAGCATCACGGTCACTAACAATGTTTTCGGGCAGTCCCCAATACTTCACTAAGTGCTTGAGGAACAATTGCGCCGTATCTTCGGCTGTGCAAGTCAGTCCGGTCGGCACAAAGGTCACATACTTTGAGAATCGGTCAACAACTACAAGGATACACCTGAAATCCTCCACTTTCGGTAACCCAGTAATGAAGTCCATGGAAACACTTTCCCAAGGACGAGTCGGAACAGGCAAGGGCTCTAGTAAGCCTACTGGTCGATCTCTTTCAACCTTATTTTGCTGGCAAATAAGACATGTTCGAACATAGGCCATTACATCCTCTTGGAACATAGAGGCAATTACCAGTTGTGAGTATTGCTCCATCTTTTATCCAGAACCGTCGAGTTTTTCCATGCTTGATCAACTCAGTAATTGTCGTCGCTTGTGGGTCTGTCTGTAAGCCTGTTTTGATCTTCTCCAAGATGGTGTGACTCGGACCGGTATGGGTTAGCACTGCAAGGTCTGCCCTTCTACTAAGTGCATCAGCTACATTGTCAGTGCGCCCTGACTTGTATTCCAATAATAAGTCAAATTCTGCTAATTTTTCCTGCCATCGAGATTGCTTGGAGGTTAGCATCTTCTGAGTAAGGAAATTGCTTGTTGGAGCATTATCCGTTTTAACAAGGACTTGAGATCCCAAAAGGTAGTGTCTCCACACCCCGTAAACAATGTACAATGGCTAGCATTCCTTTTCCTGAGTTGAGTAATGGGACTCTGTATCATTCAAATTTCGACTCTCATATGCTACCGGGTGACCATCTTGAAGCAAAACTCCCCCTAAGGCATAATCAGATGCATCTGTTTGTACTTCAAAGGGCTTGGTGATGTCTGACAAGGCCAATACTGGATCTTTCATCACGGCCAGTTTCAAGTCTTGGAATGAAGCTTCACACTGCCTATCTCATTCCCATGTTCGGTCTTGTTTCAACAAATTTGTCAGTGCAACAGCTCTCTTAGAGTAGTTCCTTATGAAGCGACGATAATAGTTTGCGAGTCCAAGGAAAGAACGTAGTTGAGACACGTTCTTAGGAGTGTTCCAATCATGGATTGCCTTGACTTTCTCCATGTCCATCTGAATCTAGCCATTGCCAATAACATGACCCAAGAAATTGATCTGGGTCTGGCCGAATGGGCACTTCTCCTTCTTGACAAAGAGATGATTATCCCTAAGGATTTGGAACACTTCTCGCAAATGATGTAGGTGTTCTTCTATAGTCCCACCATAAACCACAATATCATCAAGATAGACAACCACAGACTTGTCCAGAAGGTGACGGAACAAGCCATTCATAAGGGCGCAAAACGTAGCTGGAGCATTGGTCAAGCCGAAGGGCATTACTAGGAACTCATATGACCCATATCTAGTAGAACAAGTAGTTTTGGGTTCGTCGCCAGCAGCAATGCGGATCTGATGGTAACCTGATCTCAAGTCGAGATTTGTGAAGTATCGGGCAGATCCAAGTTGGTCGAATAAGTCTGCAATGAGCGGTAGCGGGTATTTGTTCTTTATAGTGACTTTGTTCAAGGCTCTATAGTCAACACAAAAGCAAAGACTGCCATCATGTTTCCGCTGAAAAAGAACAGGTGCCCCATAAGGTGCTTTAGAGGGCAGAATGAATCCCGACTCCAACAAGCCATTTAGTTGTTTTCTCAATTGGGTCAACTCTGGAGGGCTCATGCGATATGGACTACGTGCGGGTGGCTTGGCACCAGGCACTAACTCAATTTCGTGATCAATGAGCCTTCTGGGAGGTAGATTCTTTGGCAATTCATTCGGCATCACTTCGCTGAAGTCAGCAATAACTTGGGTAATTTCCTTGGGGATTTTGCTAGTATCATCTTCCATCTCTAGCTTTGCCACAGCTAAGTATGTATCTTCTCCTTTGGCCAAGCCTCTCTTGACTTGGAGCGCCGACAATATTCTATCATGAGTTATGGGTCGAATTGAGATTGGTACAATGCGTAGTCTAGGTCCGAAAAAGCCCAAGAAGTCCATAAAAGGTAGTGGTCCTGCTGCAGCTCCTCGAAAGAATTCTTGGCCAAGAGTCACCTTAAAATCATCAAGTGGGACGGCCAAGAAGTTTGATCTTCCTTCCCATGGACCAACCTGTAGTGGCACAACTCTAGCCATACCATTAATAGAGATTGCCTCAGAGTTGACAACTTTCAATTTACCCACATCTCCTTCTAAGTTCAGTCCCACACGTCTAGCTTCCTCTGGGGCAATAAAATTATCTGTCGCTCCTTAATCCAACAATGCTTGGGAAGGGAACCCATTGATAGTAATGTCGATGTATTGTAAAGCCTTTTTGTGTGGGTGCTCATACATTTCTCCTTTGACAGCATTGAGCTTGCGTAGAGCTCCCATCTGGGAGGTTTCACTGTTGGTGGGGTTCGAGCTCGATGCGGTCGAGTTAGAAGGTTCTATTTGAAGCAAGGATATCAATGAGTGTAGGACTGGTTTGGATGGACATTTTCCTGTTGGGTGATCCCTGCTATTGTAAAGAATGCATGGGGCAGGTGTAGATGGCCTCCACTGCCCAGAGTAGTTTTGCCCTCCTTTGTTGTTGTAATTTGAGTTGCTAGGGTTGGCGTTCCAATTTCTGTTGGAACTCCAATTCTGATTGGACGGCCGATAATTGTAGTTTCCTCGGTTCTGATTTGAGTTTTTCCAGTTTTGGTGAGGTGATCGAGCATTCGACCCTGAGCTATAATTGGTATTGCCAGTTCTAGCTGTGGAGTGATTGAGCGAAGTGGATCCAGCCATGGGCATATAATCGTAAAACCTTTGTGCTGCTGCAATAACACTTGTAATATTTGTCACCTTCTGCCTTTGTAATTCTGCTTGCAGAAGCGACTGAGCTTGTTCCATGAAACATAAAACTTTGTCCTTCTCAGACATGTCTCAAATATCTAGCAAGCAAGTTGAGAACTGTCTAACATAGTCTCGAATATTGTCTGTCTGTTTGATGGTGTGGAGCTTCCTCCTTGCTAAGAAATCAGTATTCTCAGGCAAGAATTGATTTCTGAGTTCCTTTTTTAGGTCTGCCCAAGTTCTAATAAGGATGCGACATTCTTCCATATCTGCATATTTGGTTCTCCACCATAGTTTCGCATCACTTGCTAAGTACATGGTCGCCATGGTGACCTTGGCTTCTTCTGATTCGGGGTTCACTGCGCGAAAATACTGTTCCAGATCAAACAAGAAGTTCTCTAGCTCCTTCCCATCTCGTACCCCTGCGTATGACTTTGGCTCAGGCACTTTTATCCTAGGGTGATCAGTCGTCCTTGTGGCCTTGGTCAGTAAGCCAACCCTTGCAAATAAGTCCTCCAACTTTAATTGGAAATCACTCATCACCTGAGCTGTGGGGTGAGGCGACTCTTCCATAGCGACTGTTCTTCCCTCTAAATTGTCGACGTGCTCAGCCAGCGAATCCACTTTGTCTGCCAAGTGAAAGAGTCTATCAAGGCGGCTGATCTGTTCTCCCAAACAGCTCAACTGGTCCATTCTGCTTTCTTGTCTTTGCATTCGACTAGCCTGTCCTTCCTCCATAGCGTCAAGGCGCTCACTTAGTTCCTGCATCCTGGTTTGCATTCAACAAGCTCTGGCTCTGATACCAGCTGTCACGGACTAGCAATCCGTGCGGCACCAGCTATCCAATTCACTAGTAAGCCTATGAATAGTTACTTTGACAAGCACAAATATTAACTTGAGAATGCACAATATCAATCTGTAGACAATATAACAATGCACAATAGTCAGCAAAAGCTTTCATTAACATTCAATCGATTACAATGGGGAAGAACGTTCGGAAGGACGTTGCTCAAGACTAGTTCGATGCTATCGATCGATGGAAATACAAGTTTGAAGTTGAAAAGCAATGCAAAGAAAACAATAAAAATGCTAGCAGTATAGTCTGGCCCAACTATGCAATGGAGGCAACACGTCCTCACAGTCAAGAGCTCAAACATTCCCCCTATAATATAGATGCTAAGCATTTGGGCACTTTTCAAAAGGGAACATTGAATTTTGAGACCATTAGGAAAGTCTTGAAAGGCATCTGACCTTGATTTCCCTGACCAACGATACTAGTCCTGACAACATGCATTCCAAAGCAAATCCATCATGTATGGTACCTCTCTTCTGGTCTCTTTGTTGTTATCCTTATGTGTAGGGGGTGAATGGATTAAAATGAGTCGGTGGGAATTAAAAGAAAGAGAGATTAAAAAAAGGAAAAAGAGTGAGAGGGCGGATGAAAAAAAAACAAAAAACAGAGAGAGATTAATAAAAGAGAAAAAAAATGGAGTGTGATTGAAATTGGTGAGGGTGGAGTTTAAAAAAAAAAATTGTAGTTTAATTTTTAGTGAAATTAGGAGTCAAGATTGCATATAAAAGGGAGGCAATGTAAAAAACATGAGTAACTTAGTGAGTTATTTTAAAAGATAAGGGGGCAATTGACCCCCTTACCTAACACATAGATCTGCCCCTCTGTAGCACTCGAAAGAAGTATGCTAGCTATTTGATTGGGTTTTCGTTATTTCATTCTTTACAAAATCATAATATCCAAATTGAAGCTAAAAACAAGGGTTAAGAATGGAGGCTTCAATCCTTCCCAAGCCTCATTTCATTGCTCATGGAGCATATAAGTGCAATGAACCCCTTAGTAAAAGATTCACGAAGGTGTTGGACATTTACGAGTTCATGCAACCTCTCTTAGAATCCACCTAATATTCGATTTAGTTCATCTTTTGTAAAGGCGCATTAGTAAAGTACAACGAACCCTTAGCAAAAGACTCACGAAGGTGTTGGAAATTTACGAGTTCATGTAACCTCTCTCAATACCCACCCAAAACTTGGTATAGTCCATCTTTTGTAAAGGCGCATTAGTATAATTTGCCTAAGCCCATACAAATCAGAAGCTCCTATTTGCAACCCGTGGTGTTTAAAATAAAAATGCGAAAACCAACTCCTTTGTACACCCACATCCACTGTCTAACTGAGGTGGTTCTCAACAAACCCATGGTGCCCATAACGCTCACCCCACGGTTCCAAATTTTGGTTACCATATGGTGGGTCCTGGCGGGACTTTCAGCAGTGTAGAGAGACAGAGAGAAGAGAAGAGAGAGAATGAGAGATGGAGAGTGGAGAAGAAGAAACAGAGAGAAACAGAGGAGAGTTGGTGGTGATGGACGAGGAGGAGGAGGAGACGACGACGAAGACTGAAGAAGTGGGGAAGCCATTGATACTATTGATTTGTGGGACTCTTGTTTACTACCACTGCGCGTATCGGAACTCAAGTTTCCTTTCACTTGTCTCTGATGTCTTCATTGTTCTTCTCTGCTCTCTCGCAATTCTTGGAATGCTCTTTCGACAGATGAACATCTCGTATGTAATCTTTAACCCATCTCGTTGTCTATCTGTATTTCTTTGATTTTTCAGTCAAGATCTTTATTTGGTGTAGTGGGTGTTTGAGATATTTTGAGGGTTTGTCGATTTGGTTAATTTGAAGAATCCCAGTGATTATTTTGGTGGATTGGGTGTTTTCAAAGTGATCATTTTGAAGACCCCAATGATTGATTTGGAGGGTTGGGGATGAATTTGGGGGGTTTTGAGGAATGGGTATTTAAAATTTTGTTGGTGGGGTGGTTTATTATGATTCAATTTCTGAGGTTTTTTGGTTAATTTTTGGATTTTGAAGCACCCCTTTGATTCAATTTGGATGAATTTGGTGTGGGTTGAGGATGTGTGAATTGGTTTCACTTAACTGGGTAAGGTCTGTGTTTATTTAATTTGATTGATTGGTGGTGTAATTAGGGTTTTGACATTTGGGTGTTTGATTTCTATTACTAAATGGTTGAACTGAATTTGGGTGTTACCGTGTTAGTAGGGGTGTGCCCTCTTCAGTTCGGTTTTGAGCCCCGCCCGATTTCATTCGGTTTGCCTAAAACCCAAATTGAAATTGAATTTTGTAATTGTAAACTCATAAAATCGGTTGAACCGAATTTCGGACCGGTTTGGTTGGGCTGAAATTTTGGGCTCAAGCACTTGAAATGCTTTCGTTAAAACAAGCCCAATATTTTTACAGACCCAAATTTTAGTCCAAAATTGAAAACTGAGAGAGAAGGGGGGTGATTCGATGCAAGAGGTGCATTGCAGTGCATTTGTTGCACTAATTAGGTATTGACACCTATCTGTTATTTATTTATTTATATATATCTAATTAATCGGTTGGTTCAAAACCGTAGACCAATTTCAAATCGTTTATAACCGGTTTGGTTCGGTTTAAATTATTTTTTTGAGCTGATATTTTGGTTCAGTTACCAAATCAAATTTGAAAACCGATTCGGTCAGTTAACCGAATTTAAATCGGTTTTTGCCTACCCGTAAGTGTTAGTGTTTGTAAGTGTTAAGGACTTATTTAGATTGTTCAATCGAATCTATACCTAAACAAGGTTTTAAAAGTTGCCTCTTTTTTGTCAGCCAGTTGTTTCAAGTGAAAATGTGAACTCTATATATTGATACTTTGTTTGTTGTGGAAATATTTGCAGTGTGCCAGTAGATCCTCTTGAATGGCAAATTTCTCAGGATACTGCAAATGCCATTTTTGCATGGTTGGCTAATACAATAGGAGCGGCGGAGTCGGTTTTGAGAGTTGCGGCAGCTGGGCATGACAAGAGACTATTCCTTAAGGTCATAACTTTCTTATTTGTTTGTAGTGTTATTTCAATCGCTTTATGTTTTACAAAGTCATCTTTGTGTATGATATTGAATTTGATAGTTAAGGTAATTTGTTGCGGAGAATGTATCTCTTATAATCAAATTCATCTCAACTATGGTTTGACTCACCTTAATTTTTTGAGAAAATCACCTCCCTTATCAGGATACTTAATTTCATGTCAATTGAATAGCATTATCAACACAAAGCATTGGCTAATCAGTAGCACTTAGCAAAGAAACATGAAGTCCACATCATCATCATCATCAAAGCCCATTCCCGAGATTTTCGGGGAACATGAAGTCCACATGAGACACATTATTTTTAGACCATGTTTATCAGTAGTTTATTTTGCTAATGAAATTTTTTCTAGATATATGTTGAGGAATTTTCTTTTAATTAAAGTATAGATTAATCTAAGACAGAAAAAGCAATCGTAGACTAATTTGAAAAAGAGTTATTTGTGATTATGTTATGCTAATGTAATAGAATGACTAAAATGGATAAGTTTTGACATTATGGTTTCTTATAAAATTTTACATTTTTTCGATCTAACAAACATGTACATAACTAAGGTAATAGTTGCAAGTGCGATATTGTCCTAAAAACATTGAGGTCTACGTATCACAGAAAATAATACATGACAAGTTTCTCTTTCTATTAAATCATATGGGGGAGTAATATGAAGAACTCTTGCATATTATACCCCAAATGGCTTCAGAGATGGGCCATTCGATGTTGAATGATGGATGGCATTCACTTTGGGTACGATGATGTGATGATGGCATGAAGCTAGATTCAGTTGGACTTAGTTAATTATGGTTGTTTGTTTACCAAGTTCTGTTCCATTTCCCAGACTAAAATGAGTACTATATGATAAGGTTGAATCATATTCCATTTACCAAGTTCTTCTAGTAGTTAAGGTAGAATCATATTTAATTACTGAGGTTTTAATTTTCATGAATTGTTGTCATCCATCTTACATCAACTGAGATGCTGTTCATGATGTTTCTATAACCGTTTCATCCCTCGAGCAAAAGAACATGGTTACTTAGACTGACACTTGTTTAACTTTCTGATAAGGTTGTTGTCATTCTTTACCTGCTATCAGCTTTGGGACGAGTGGCCTCGGGAGCTACAGTTGCTTATGCAGGTATAGTGGTTTAACTATCTGGTCATCAATTCTTTTCTTTTGCTTAGTGCGTGTCTGACTTGAGGAAGTCTAGTTTGAAGTCATGGTACTGTAGAGTTAGTAGATTTAGAAAGCTGATATCAATGCACATTCTTGCTGGCGGACAGTATTCTCTATGATTTTATGTGGCTTTAGTAGTTTTTTCGACAAGTGATCAAGGTGATGTAGTTGTTCAATGCTTTGGGTGATCCTTTCTGTTTGCTTGTTAGAAATTTTATCAGAGTCAATTGTGTAAAATGACAACCTGTTTTCAAAATTGATCTGGTGGAGATGGACCATTATCATGGGTTCACATTGATTCAACTTATCACTGCCTTGTATGCAATATACTCATGGTCATCATTTAGTTGGAAAGGATTCAACTAATTATAGGTAATTCTTTTCTGTGTGTGCAAAGAACAACGGCAACAGAAAGAAACCGTTTTACTTTCAGCATCCTACATGTAAGTTATCTTGTAGGATGAAAGTATGATTCGTACTTTACTGGTTTTCAACCAACAAAAAAAAAAAACTGTGGAGGTAGGGCCAGTTTATTAGTTGGCGAACAATAAAAAGTTTTGGTGAGTATGATGGCTCGAAAGAAACATGCTTTCAAGATTGTGCATGAAATTAAGGTGTGTGACACCTACCGATAAGGGTATTGGCTCGAAAACCTTGTTTTATTTTCAGATATACCATGACGTTGTATTTGACTCGATTGGCCATTTGCTGGAACAGGATTGTGCATCTTCTGTCTATACATTTTTGCTCAGAGATCTCAAGCCATTGGTGCTCATGCATCTCAGTTGCTAGGGAGAAAAAATTCTACAAGTTCTTTGTGAATAGTATCAGATGTTTTAGTCACCGGTCATCAGTTAGTGCACTTGTCAAGAGTAAATACTACTCTGGTCTGTGTATGGCCCTCAAATTTTGAATGCTTTGAAAAATGTTGTACTTATTGAGGCACATCAATCTATTGTAATGTTTTTGCTCTCTTGAAACTTTCTGCAGAACCCCGATCTTATTTTCATTTTCTCTGTATACGTGTACATGTGAAGCTATTGACAATTCGCCATTAACTATTAAGCAAGGTTCATATAAGCTTACAACAGTTGTGAAATCCCCCTTTTTTTTCTTTTCTAAATCTTGTTTTAGTGTCCAATTAGGTAATTGGTGAAACAGAATTGTTGTTGGAAGTCTTGCATTATTGTTGCGAAGCACTCTTATTTACTGTCTAACTAGCTACTGAAAGGCCGAAACCTCGGTAAGAACTCATTATTATTAATATAAGATACAGAAGATAGATGCAAGCAGCTTACTATACTTCAGTACATAGTATAATCTGAAAGACGAGAAGCAGAAGTTCAACACGAACTGAAGCCGTAACTTTTTAAGTCATCCAATATAACATTGTTCAAAGTCATAGTTCTAACTGCAGGTCCAAACAAATTGGATTCTCACGGCCAAATGTCTGACAGGCAGCTCAGAGCCTCGCTGAGGCTATTTTGCAAGTTTTCCAGGTTTGCATTCCTCTGAATAGTAGGTGTAGTTCGGTTCAGTCTATGCTTGATATTGCCGTTAACTGTGTCAAGATTTTCTACACCCAAAGATGAGATATGTCCAGAATCTGATGGGTTAATAATGTAAGAGGTCTCATCTACTCCGATGGTTGGTGAGATTTCTGATGCCTGGAATATGTCATGGGTGTTCAGTGGTTGGGCTGGATTGGAATAGCTTTGAAGTAGATGATTCAAACTACATGTCAAGGAACCCCGAGCCACCATATCCTCAGCCAACTTCACCTGAAACACAGTCGAATTGGTCAGTGTAGGTTCAGACAGTCTGGCGTTATATTATGTTGGTTCTTCAGATGGTAGATGTCCGCGATAATTGGTCACATACTAAAGCAGGCTTACCTTCACCCTCAGAGCTTCAACATCTGATTTGAGCACCCTGTTGTCAGTACTAGCTTCACTGAATTGTCGATTTGCATCTGCATATTGCTTGAAAAGAGTGCCATTTTCTGATCTCAATTGATCAACCTGTGCAACAAAAATTAAGTGAATGTTACAGAATCAATATCGTCAGAATACAGAGGCATGCTCAGAAGCCGAACAATACCTGTGTTTCAAGATCATTCAATTGTGCTTGTTTTCTTCTTCTAGATCGTCTAGCAGATTCCCTGTTTGAAACCTTCCTGAGCAACACAAATGAAATGAATATTACATTCTCTTGCGTTGTGATCAAACAATCAGTCACCTCTGACACTAACATACCTCTTGATGCGTTTTACGTCAATGTTGGTCATGCTTTGACCACATGAACCAGCTTCGATTCCTATATCATCATCATCATCAGACTGCTCCCTGGAAGAACCACTGGTAGCTCCCCTTGTCTGGTTCTCACCACTTTTGGGTTGATCAAGCGCAGAGGTTGGACTTCCATCTGACCCATTGGCTGTGCTTACAAATGTTATGCCACTAGATGCAGGACCTACATTCAAGTAAAACTCTCCTAGAAATTGAAGCTTAAAACATGTACTATTTTCTACATATTGCTATATATTTTTATATCGTACCACAAATGGATGATTGTGTGTCTATGGTTGTCGTGATGCTTGAATGCTGGATAGCGGGATTATGAGGCCATACGAGGTTTTCTGGCAATCCACCACCACAGTTTGAAAAGCTGTCCATTTTCTCCTGTTTGTCAGACAGATATAACGAGTTTTATCGATCTCTCATGTTACACAAAAATACTCAGACGAGTTTAGAGATCATCTTACTGTATTCTCTAATTAAACAAGAGATAACGCTCACCGATTAAATCAATAATTTTCATTCATCATGAAATTTTCATGAGGGTAGTGTTTATCTAATTTATCAATACTTACAAATTGGAGCAGCTTACAATGTAAGTACACAAGAAATGGCCCAGCCAATTAAACAAAGGTTGTCGATCGACATGGACTCTCATCGATGCCAACTATACTTTTGACTTTAGCATCAAGTGTGGCTTAGAAATCAGTTTTTGCGATCAGGTTCTGCAATCAGAATGATGTGACATAATCAAACTAGTTTTTTTACAATCTTGAGATACACAAAAACACTTTGAAGATTACATTATTCTTTCAGGATCACATCACATCACCCTGATTGCAAAACCTAATTTCTTACTACTTTCGTTTACCACGATAAAAGGATATGAAGTATAAATGAACCCATAATTAATAATCATAGTTCAAGTAAAAATCCATATAATTACAATCTCATGCACATGATATTCTCTAATTATATATTTTAAAAATCCACGTCAGTTTTATTTGTTTATTACCATGCAAGCCATATATATAAACATACCAAATTTGTCATTTTTTTCAATATCACAACCAATTACACTTATATTCCAAAAATAATAATAAAAATAATAAAGCAAATTTTTTTTTTAAAATTTTTCTAATGAAATAACTAACCCGATGTTCAAAGTTGAAGGTCAGATCATCATAAAACCCTACTGGCACTTCACCACCACCAACAACAACACCACCAACTCCCTGGTGATCGTCTTTCGATTGATCACCAGTATCAATCTTCCTATGGATCCTTGCAGTTGTTGGTGTCCATAAATCATCCCAATCCAATTGAGATGTGATCCGCTTCATACCTATTAACGAATATTGACGACGTCTTCGAAACGAGTTTTTCGATCACTAGCTATGGATCTTGAGATTGAGAGACTGAGCAAAGGGAAGGGGAAGTAAGTATGAAGAAAATGATGAGTTTAAAAAGAGTAAGAAAAGTTTGTAAAGTTTAATAAAGCTCTCACCTAATATGGCATTACGTGCTTTATGATGTGTAATGAGTCTAATGACATTAATGCCACTTCTCGATGATCATTTTTACAGTAGTACCCTTGCTTTATATATATATGTTTATTTTGTATGCTTTTTATTTGGTTTTGTTTAATGTGTTACTATCAAATTATAATTTTATATAGTTTAGTTGGTTGGTGGAGTTTTCGACAATAATTTTAGCATTTTTTAGTTGGAGCGATTGATTCGTTTCACTATTATTGGTTGCAATAATTCTAGACAGTTAGATAATACAATCATTTTTTGTCAGGTTTGAAACTTTTTACACCTTTATACATTTTATAGATGATATTTGTGGTTGTGTTTTAAAAATAATGAATAAAAGTGTAAAAAAAATGACTGTGTTTCCTGACTGCCTAGACTTACTGTATTGGTTGACACATTTTTATTTTGATATTTTTATTAATATACATTACTAGTATTAATTAGTTTTTTTTTTACGCAATTTCAAGTAGCTTATTTCACTAGGTGCTTAAAATCATTTTTGTAAGAATGAGATTTAAAACGAATTTGTTTGCTTTGAAGTTTGATTGGAACCTCAAAATTGAAACTTTTCATGAAAAATAACCTTTCTCAACAATGATACTCATTTTTAAGGTATTCCAAATTTCACAATCGGCATGTCGGCTGTAATGTAAAATAAATAAATAAAAACCTTGTTTAGCAGTGAACTACGTGATATTTCTAGACAAATGGTGAGAAAAAAAAAACTTTTTGTGATTAATTTGCAATCAAAATATTTTTGAGAAAAAAAAAATCAACTTTAGCATATTTATCAATTTTTTTTAAGGGAGAAAAAAAAATGCAAAAGAGAGGAAAGTGGCATTATTGAAAATAAGTTGGAAAACAGGGGTATTATATTGAAACAGGCAATAATGGAGTAATGGAGGTTGATTTGGATTTGCACCGTCCATCTTGAAAGCAAGTGCTTTTTTGAAGCACAATGCCTTTGCTTTTTTGAGTTGGAAGAGAGTTTTGCTTTGCTTTACTTTACTTTTCCACTTCATGAAGCTTTCTTTTTCACCTTTGAGTTTGATGATGAGTTCTCAAGATGGTAACAAATCAATGATACTATAATGATTTTTTGTTTGGTCATATAGTAAAAAAGTTAGGGTTTTGATTCTATAAGAACTCACTAGTATTTTACCAATCAAACAATTTTAGACAGCTAGGGCTGGTACTTACCTTTTTGATCGAGGTTGGGTTTTTTTACATATTTATTCATTCTCTTTAAAACACAATCACAAATATTATGTATAAAATGAGTAAAAGAGTAAAAAATTCCAACCTTGATCCAAAAGTGGCTAGTAGCCCTGGCTACCTAGAACTGTTCTTTACCAAATCTTGTGAAGATATATTGTAAATTAGGTATTGTGTCTTATTGTAAAAAGTTAAGGGGTCTTAAAACCCTACTTGCTTTCCAAAAAAAAAAAAAACTTGATTTTGATACTATCATATTACAGTGTTTTTACTATAAGTCTAATAAATTTAGTGACAAGTTGAAGAACATTCGTTGATTTACAATAAAATACTCTAGATTTGGTGACAAGTTGAAGAGCATCCAATGATTCAGTGTGAGATCACACCTTTTGCTCTTCTACTATAATAGGTTTAGCTACTTAAAAGAGCATTTGTTGATTTTATAGTTATATGGTTAGATGCTGCGACTATATGTCATGAGAGCTCTTCTAGGGGAGAGGGGAAGGCGTGAGGGGGGGGGGGGGGGGGGGGGCATCACAGCCCATCCTCTTTGAGATGCATTCGAGAACAGCATCGAATGCATCTCGAGGAGGATAGGCGGCGGCGGGCCTCCCTCGCGCCTTCCCCCTGGCACCCTAGAATCAGCGATGTCATGAAGCCTATCAATGAATTGCCTGTCAATCTGTTACCAAACATACAATGGATATGAAAAATTGCTCACTTAAACAAGTTTGCACATAAAGACTTGTTGCACTATACTGATTGAGATTGAGGCATTTCTTTTGCTAGACCAACAAATTTGCATTCCGTGGTTTAACAGGGGTGCGGTACCTAAATACAACTACAATTGCAAGTTAAGTGGACACAGCTCCGGACCCTCCCCTTCACTAAAGGGAGTCGAATAACATTCCCTTTGGGGATTCATTAGTTATATACTTGACGTGAATGCACGGGGAATTTAGACTACTGAAGCTGCTGAAATGTCTGAAGGCTAATTTTCATTTTCAAAATGTTTAGGTTAAGAAGCATTTTTTCGAATAATAATAATAGATAGGTAATCTCCAGACGTACATTAATCTGAAATTAGACGTACCCTCTTCTATAACTTTGAATTTTGTAGGTATATGCAAGCCATACTTACTGTTGGTACATTATATGTATAGGAAGTTGAAAGGTAATTAAAATGTTTGATAGAAAATTGTTGCCGCGGTTGCTATTAGAGAGTGGATTACTTTCTTATAAATTTTCGTGACAACTCTTTATTTGATGTGGAACTATTCAAACCAACTTCATCCCAACAAAAACTCCTCAGACTTTCATTTCTTTTCCTTAGAACATTGTTTCCTGCATCTTAATGGACAAGCAAAAGGAAGCTTACTCGGGCACTTACGAAGACATTTGAGAAAACAAACGACACTAAATGCATTACCAACTTGGGGTTTCTGAGTTTGCAAGGGCGTGACTCCAAGTCGCGCATCAGCTTGAAATGCTCCAATTTGGAAAAGGATAGCGCAGACCAACAACAGAGCAACAATCTTACTATTCATAACTTATATTTTTATCTTACTTTGTATTTGATGCAAAATTAGCAAATTTTATTTGAAAAAAAAGGTTTAGAAATGTGCATATTATATAGGCTATCAATGACAACTACATATACCAGACATTTAAAGGATTAACCAAGAAAAGTAGAAATAAGACTAAAAACGGAACCAAGAAGAAAGGTTATTTTTAAAACAAGTGGTAGAAGCATGTGGAAAGACACAAGACACAGACAATACATTTTCATATGTCTAAATATCCAGAAATTCTAAATGGCCTGGGTTTCCAGCCTGGGTTGACTGCCTGGGTGGGCGAAGTTACACTATTGCCCCTCCCTCTTTAACAACCTTTTGAAAAAATGTTTAAAAAGGAGGGGGCAAAAGTGTAAATTCACCCCCTCCCAGGCACTAACCTCGCTGGTTTCCCAGGCCAGCTAGAATTACTCTTAAATATCATAGCATTGGTACTGATACATTTGTCGTGTATAATCATCCGTAGGGTATTATATCGAGAATAGGCTTTGATGATGATGAATCATCCGTAGGTTATTACAAAATTGTTACGTTTGGATACACATTAAAGGTTGTTCTCAGCTTAATCCTACACTCCAATGTCTTAACTCGGCCTCCTCTCTTTGAAATAACGGGTGCTTCCGATTTTGTTGGTGCTTCAAACAATTTTTTCTTCTCCATGTTAGAATTTTTGATAGCATTATCATTTGGATCACCCCCCCCCCCAATAAAATAAAAATATATAAATAAATAATAATAATAAAAATTAAAAAATCAACTCGACGTGGCTCCAACATGGTTCCAATAATTGTTTACGAGTTCATAATAATTACACTATATAATTTATTTCTCATTTATCTTCTCAGACATGCACTATAATAATTTTCAACAAAATAATGATTTGTCGCTATAAAATAGTTTGTGGGCTTTAACCAGAAATAAATTTTCATGAAAGTAATTATCACATTTTACCTACGAAAACAATTTGTTACCAACATCCTTTGCTACAAAGATTTCATTAAAAAAGATATTATTTTCAACAAAATAATTTTTTTTTGCCAATAGTGTAAAAATTTTTAACGAAATATTACTTTGTTGCTATAATAAATTAATAAACAAACTTTAACCAGAAAAAAACTAATGAAATTTTTTTTCAAAATCATTATAAACGAACCGAATCATTACTAATAAAAAAAATCCAATTGATAGGTTATGGGATCCTTAACAACCCAGCTCGCCTTCCAAAAAATAATAATAATAATAATAATGTGATTATTATCTATGAAAACACATTTCCTTACTAAAGAGATGAATAAGTGTAATATTACGTTAACAAGGAAAGTGGTTCATTGTTAAACTTTGTCTTCTTTAACAACATTACCAAGGAACATAGTACCTTGGGGCTAAAAAATATTAGTTGTTAAATCAATTCGGTGAAAAATTAGGTTTGGAGTGAATGTTTTCCGTCACTTATTTAACTAGGAATCCTACAAAATATATTTAGATGGAAAAAACTAATAAGTTTATGGCCTTTTCAATAAAATTTGATTCGATGACAATGATACTATATTAACAAGGAAATTAAAATTCGTAGAAAAATTTTTGTTAGCAAATGATAGATTTTTTGTAGTGATGATTCAATATGTTTTTGTAAGCTTTCAGCAGCTATGGTTGCTAGTGACAATGATTTCTCAAGAGAGGACATTCTGCCTTCCAGTAAGGTCTCTTCCTGAATCCAAATCTGTATTGAAACCAATACACATTCTCTGATTGGAACCAATACACAGGTGAGGGAATAACAAAGGAGATCCGATATATTGTACAAATAACATGAATGCGAAACCAATTACAACCAAATGAATCCAAGCAAAAGCTTTCGATAAACTAGTACACTCAAACAAAAGCAAAGCTTTCGATCAACTGGTAAGAATCAAACCATTGGTACCGCAGATAAGGCCCAGGTGACAAGTCCTTAAGTTCCTTCGCCGTGTTATCCTTGAGATTATAAGCAATAACTTTACCAGGTATATGGAGTACCACCAAGTCTTCCTCGCCGTGAACAAGCAATACACAGAATGTATAGCGGTGCATAGTCAGAACATCAAGTCTGTTCCAAACCATGTCAGGATACACACTTGCCACAGAATCAAGATTGACGCGGTACTTCACATTCCACCCAGAGTAATCAGTCTCCATCTCAAAAATGTCCAATTTACTACAATGCTCATACCTCTCAATGAGATGAAAATGATCTCTTGAAGCGCCATAGTACTCAATCATCCTTGAATTCCATCCAATGGGTTTAGAAGGCATTGGCATTGTAAGAAGGGTCTCCTTATCAACGTAGAAGTAGAATGACAATTTCTCAACATTTGCCCAATGCAATGCTCCCTTCCAGAACACCCCAGATTTGTGGAAGAAATCATTGTATGCTGTAAAAACATCTCCAGAAAGTCTCCAAGAGTTGGTGGGGTGTGACGATGAATAGATAGAGATTTGGTAGTAATTAGTATAATTACCGACACTCCAAATGCATACTGCTTTGTAGTTGGGTGAGAGGCAAGGATCAAAAGCTAGGTTTACACTACGAATTGTGTACTTGGTAGTGGGAATATCGTTACAAGGATTCGGAAGAGTGGAGTATTGTTTGGTGATGGGATTGTAGATGTAAAAAGTGCGATCATTCTGGCCTGTTCTGTAACTACAACAACACAGTAGGCCATTACAAGATTGTTGAATTTGGATATACCACAAGGGTCTGGATGGAATGTCAGAGATTTGAATGGAGAGGTTTTGAGGTTTGTGTTGAGGGGAATGAAGTGGAATTCTTGTTTGGTATCGAATGCGAATTTGGGTAGGAATATCCCTGAGATGGAAGGAGTATAACGAAGGGAGTGAGTAGGAGTGAAGTAGGGATCGGAAATGAGTGAAAACCATTGCTTTGAGACAGTTTTGAATTGGAAGAGAAATGTTGGAGGGAGATGAAGTAGGACTTCTGTCAAGAGATTGTTGTCACCTTCAACTTCAACAGAAGAAGCCAACGACGAAGATGAAGAAATCATCTCGAATAATAAACTGAATTCTGATGAGAACACAAGGGAGTATAGATGAATTCAAATAGAATGGTTTTTGTGAGATCTGATCAGAACTTGGGAAAGTTGACTTCCAACATATGAGGCAGTGCCCATACAAATTTATCCAATGAGATGAGGTAGGCCTGGTTCTTAGAACCACACTCATTATGTAAGGAGGACATGATTTCGACACCCCTCGAGATTGACATGAATATTGATATCAGGATGCAAAAACCAGGTTTTGGCAAATGATCAATGTATGATCATCAAATGACTCAAATCAAAAATACATTCCTACAAGATCAAACACTAGAAAGTTATTCAAATGTATCATTAGATGATCATAACAGTTCTTTTTAACTACAAGATCAAACACTAGAAAGTGTTTCAATGTACTGAAATGAATTACACTTGAATGAATGAAAAGTTTTGGGATATCCAAATGAGTCCTTGAGCTTCTTCGATGTTTTATCCTTCAGATTATAAGAAATAACCTTCTTGGGTATATATAATATCAACCTCAGTTCTTCTTCTTCTTCCTGCACAGCCAGTACATGGAATGTAGGACTTGCAGAAACCACCATTTCAGGATATGAAATTGTCAGGTCATCAAGGTTGACACGGTATGTCAAGCTCCATCCCGAGTGATTGTTCTCAATTTCATAGAAGTAAAGCTGGTTTACGTGATCATACGTTTCTATGAGATGCAAATGGTACCTAGAAGCTTCAAAATATTCAAACCTCCTCTCTTGCTTTTGCGTAGTAGTCATCTCTTTCCCACTCGGTATAGTAGGCATTGGCATCGTTGACAGGACCTCGTTTTCCACATCATAATAAAGACAGGGCTCACCTGGATTGATCCAGTGCAATGAGCCATTCCAAAACACTCCGGGTCTTTTAATCAGTGAAACATGTGCAGTGAAAGTATCTCCACTGAGCCTCCAAGAAGACGTCTCAGAAGAGTAGATCTCTATCTGATATTCAGAATAAGAAGCTAAACTTGTACCGACGCAGACTACTTTGTAGTAGGGTGACTTAACGGGATCAAAAGCTAAGCTAAGACTGCAACTAAAAATGCCGCTAACCACACCTCGAGGTCGCAAAAGGGTGGCATATTGCCTGGTGGAGGGATTGTAGATGATATGATAAGCCAAACTGTTCCAGCCTCTAGTTTTGAAGGTCTGACAAAATAGTAGACCATTACAAGCATGTTGGATTCTAACAGACTCAGGGTAATCATCAAAATTGAGAAATGCGAACGGAGCTTCCCTGATGTTTTCATTGAACAAAATGAACTCGTATTCTGGATAGTGTTCATCAAGGATAATTCCTGACAGTGTGGGTTGCATTCGCAGGTAGTGGCTGCGAGTGAAATAAGGATCAGAGATGAGAGAGAGCCACCGTTTAGACACAGACTTGAATGCAAGAAGAGACCTTACAGGAAGACAGAATAGGATCTCTCGTAAGAGATTGTCATCACTAGCAACTTTAGATGCTGAATGCTTAGACATATTAGCACCAGATCAGTCTATCTGGTTAGCTCAACCAGCTCTGAGTAGAACTTATAGAAATGAGAATACCCATAGTTTATTATAAAGTCAAACATTCAAATTACTTGATTCCCAAGTTCATACCAAATCAAAAAAATTTAATAAAATGGTTAGCATGTTGACAGAATAATTTCTACAGCCTGGATGAGCAATTATAATCTTAGGTGTGTCAACGGATCGACCAAGTTTCGGATTTGCAGAATGGATTTCGGTTCCAGTCTATTAAACGAAAGGTAGGGAGGTTCTTGTTGGTACTAACTACTAAACGCCTATGCGGGTTTTTTGATAACTTGAAAATAAATAAATTTAAGACTCTATGTTTTTGAATATATTTTGCATATTTATCTTGACATTGAATTTGAGGTAATTTATATATTATTATATTTAACTTTTATAAAATAAAGTTATAATACAAAAAACTCGCCTAGGGCTAGGCTCCCGACTAGGCCTCTGGGTGCTAGTTCTCTTCTCGCCGCCTCCCTACCGCTATCGATTTTTAGAATCGAAATTCTACAATGGTAATAAAAAATAAAAAGGAAACTAAACTCATTTAAATTTCTTAATGTTTTCGAAATTAAAATGTCCAACCACCAATGCCTTATACAAAGCTCCTTTAAACTTCACTAGGAGTGGACGCGTTCTACGTACACGGATATTCAATATTTTTATTTTAAAAACCTATATATAATTTAAAAATAATTAGAGGAATTCAAATAAATTATTATATTAGGGTTTAAGTATAATCAATCAATGTTTCAGATGTACAGGTTTTTATTGTAAAAATATGAAATGTGACTGTCAAAATGGAAAATTAGAAAGTTTGTTATAAAGGTTTTTTTTATAATTTATAGATAATTGGAGAGTTTACAATAAATTATTTTAGAAACTTAGATATAATATATCAATGATTAAGAAGTGCTGGTTTGGATTGTAAAAATTATGAAACGTGGAAGACAAATTGGGAAAATCTACAAGTTAGATGTAATAGCATATTTATAATTTATATGTAGTTGGAGGGTTTCAAATAAAGTAGATTAGAAGCTTAGGTATAATTAATGATATTGATCAGAGGAGCTGAGTTTGATTATAAATAATTTAAATTTGGAAAGGCATAAGTGTAAAAAAAAAAAAAAATGTAATAGTGTTTTTCATTTAACGACACAAATACTCTTTGTTACTTTTAACACCGTTCGATTTTTTATTGTAAATATTATAAATTTTAGAGGGCATCTTCGAAACCCAAAAATTAGGTTGAAAATAAATCTGTAATAGTGTTTTCAATAGAAACATATAAATACCCTAGAAAGTGGTCATTGATATGTTGGCTTTATTTGTAATTATTATGAATAAAATAGCGTAAACTGAACATACACCAAATTCATATTGTTACGAGTAATGCTAGGGTGCTTGGTGCTACCAGGCACCGTAGATCTGCATTGAGATAAGAGACAACTCCTATCTCGATACAGATCTATGGTGCCTGGTAGCACCAGGCACCCTAGAATTAGCCTATTGTTACAATAGAACTGAGAATCTCATATTCCTAACATATTCTCGTCGTGATGATTCTAGTCTCTTTGGGAAACCGAGGCTTAACCTCATCCTCCTTGGCATCAACACACTGAATTGGCATAATTGTCTGTGCACATTGGTCAATAGAATACCAAACCATAGGAATCAGTATTAATTGAAGGCAAACAATTGACTAAAAAGCTAATTAGACATTTTTTTTGGAAACAATTATAAGGGGGAATTCTAACAAGCGAGGGAGGGGGTGGAACCCTCCATCCCCCTCGAGATGCGTGAGGGCTGCATGCATCTCGAGGGGATGGAGGGTTCCACCCTCCTCCCTCGCCAGTTAGACAAGCCCAATTATAAGAGGCACCACTCAATTGAGAAATAAACAGAGTTGAAATACCAAATCAGGCTTGTATAAGTTATGAACAATTGAGGCACCAGCAAGAAGCGAAGTTACAACGACAACGCATGACCACACCACTCCCAGTTGGTTGCTTCTCTCCTTCGAACTTATGTTGCATATTCTCTAGTCTCTACCAAGGATTGTGATTTTGTTTTTCGAGTTAATTTGAAGTATCCTAATTTAATAAATATTTTGATGTGTAAAAAAAAAATGTAAAATTTTCGAGAATACTTCAAATATATGTAATGAATTTCAAAAGTATATGAAATATATGAAAAAATAATATACAATTAAGTAAATATATTGAACACATTAAATAAAACATAAATACCCCAAATAAACAAACATGAAATTAATATATAATTATAAAATCAGATGGTGCTTTAAAAATCAATAAATAACTAGAAGAAGTGATAATTAAAAAACTCCCAAATTTTACGAAAAACATCGAAAAAAAGAAAAAACCTTGAAAAAAAAATATCATTTTTGGTAGCTGGTTATGTATTTTTATGGAATAAAAACAAAATTCACGAAATAAAACCCTAAAAATTTACAAGAAAAACTACGAAACTTTTTGGAAAAAATGTAATTATTTCGTCACCATTTTATTTTCGTAATTTAAAAAAATGAAAATTTGGACGAAATTTCATGAAAACACGATCTTTGACTCCTACCTCCAACTTCAAATTTCTAACCTTTTTTTTGAACTCTGATCTGGGCTTTGGTGGGCCCAAATAAGTTATTTTGGGCTTATGAGCTCGATTTGGATTTATTTTTATTTTTTTTTAATTAAACCATCAGTGGGGAGGGGCACATATGAAATGCCAGACCTTTATTACTTAACAAAAAAATTGATTTACAATTAAGACGGTGTACATTACACTTTACCTTTGTTAACACTAAACAAAACTTCGTCAAAAGCCCTTATGCACACTAAATGATACAACTTGAAATAAAGGTCCATGAGTTAAAAGAACTACCAGCAAAAACAGAAAAAGAACCAAGAAACAACAGAGTCGATCTCTCCAAAACAGAGTGTGTAGGCAGTATGTGCAGGCCTCGCACTATGCAGTGCCAAACGACCCTTGGCAGACCAACTGGTCCTTCCAGAACTAGCCCGATTTGGATTCTACACCTAACCGCGTGCTTCTCCGTTGGGAGTCAATGAGGAACCTTCAAAGAAATTACTCCAAAACTGAACTAGGCGGTTTAACAAGTCTATAAATTAAAGTAAGGCTTCATTTGCAAAAACATTAGCAGAAAACATTAGCAGAAAAAGAACCAAGAAAAAACAGAGTAGATATCTGCAAAACAGAGTGTGTCGGCAGAATGTGCAGCCTCGCAATATGCAGTACCAAACCGCGTGCTTCTCCGTTGGGAGTCAATGGGGAACCTTCAAAGAAATTACTCCAAAACTGAACTAGGCGGTTTAGCAAGTCTATCTATAAATTGAAGTAAGGCTTCATTTGCAAATGCATTGCAATTAAAACCTTGTTAGTCTTTCATAAAAAAAAAAAAAAATTGTTGTTCATCATCTTCTCTTCGTCTTGTTAACCATGATTTATAGCAAATTCATCACTCACCCAAGCCATGAACACAAGCTTAAACAAGTAACCGATCCTGTACGCTATAAGTGTGATGGATGCAAGGAATCTGGTTTCGGACTTCCATATCGATGTGATGATTGTGACTACGACCTCCACAAGGAATGTTGTGCACTGCCTCCTGCTTCTATATCCCACCATTTCTTCGGAGATTCTCACTTTGAGTTTCTTGAGAAAGGAAAACCCGAAAGATTTTGCGATGCATGTGGGAAGGATGTGCTTGGTTTTGTGTACCACTGCTCAAAAAATGGATACGACTTACACCCATGCTGTGCTAATCTACCACATGTCTTCGAACGTGATGGGGTGAAATTATGCCTTCATAAAAGCTTATCGTCTGAATGTGATGAGTGTGGGCTCAAGAGATTGTGGGGAAAAGTGAAGGGCTGGTCGTATAGAACAACTAATGGCGAGTACCAATTTCATGTGTCTGCGTAAAAGCCATGGTGGAGAAGCTGGCAGAAAAGGCAGAATGTTGTAGTGTCGATGATGTTCAGAAGATGAATATCTTGTCTACTTATGATGGGAACAGTAAGGTCTCTAAGAGTCTTGAGCTTATAAAACCTCAAGATGGCACAATAGCTAGTACTTCTTCTTCTTCGAGCAGGGGGAAGAGGATCAGAAAGTGTTGGAAGATGGCAAAGACAATGTTGGCGCTCATTGTTTCTCTTATTATTGGAGATCCAACAGCTTTACTGGCTACTGTTATTGTGAATTCGATCTCATCAAAGTGATTGATTTGATGAGTTTCCGCTGGAGCACTGAAGAGATGGATCAGTAAATTCAGAAGTTTCAATCAGTTGATAGGCACAAAAATAGCTAGTACAATACTATTACAAAAATAAATTAGAGTGGACATGTAGAAATGTTTACGCGTTCCTTGTAGGTGGAGTCAGCTACTTCCTTTGAATGCCATGTATATATATTTAAGCTCAATATATGGTGAGATGTAAATAATGAGATCATATTTAAATTTCAGTTTATCCTTTAATAATTAATTATTGTATTCCCTAAATTAAAATTAAGTTGAATTAATGAAATAATAAAAGTTGGTGGTAAATCATACTTCTTATTGTAGTTTCAGGCAGTAAGGAAGTGAGAAATTGCATTATCGATCTTTGTATGTTGGAATGGTCCAACTTATTGGCAAGTAATCAATCATATCATGCATTATTTCTCACTCCAAAAGTTCAAGGAAGGATGTTTGGGTGTAAGTGTAGTCTCCCGGAAATTTTACTGGAATTAAGTTTCCACTCACACAATAAGTGGAAATGGAAGATCAAGAAGAAGCATCTCATCATTTGTCTGATCGGTCTGTCTGTACTCTATTCAATTCAAGGAAATTAAGAGAGATTCGGAAACTTTCCTAGATCAGGGAGGGTGTACGTATTACTATTACGCGTTTACTTAATAAAAAACTCTCGTTCTTAGGCGTACTTCCAAGTGTACAAGTGTAGTAATGAATGTGTAGTGTATATATGATTGAGGAGACCTACTAGTACTGTAGTGGGGTTACAAAGAAGTTGCCATGTAAAGGCATTTCTAGTTCTAATCTCTAAGAAGTTGCCATGTAAAGGAACATCGAATACATACATACATGCAGTGTTTCCGGGAAGTTTAACTTGAAGTAGCAACAATTTCCCAATAATTACATGTTCTCCAAAAAATTTCCGAGGAACCCCCACTTATGCCAATAATTAATGGGGTCTAGTTCATTTATCTAATGCAGGAATTAGACCTTGACTTGCAGAGTATGTAGAGTTAAGAAGCTCAAATGGTAGATTGAATTTGGGCTTTAGGCTTTGTTTTGATTATGGACCTTACCGCGTGCGTGTACATCTCCATCAAAGGGTGAAATTAACTGAAGCCAAACAATTGACTAAAAAACTAATTACACATTTTTTTTTAAAACAATTATAAGAGAGACAGACATCGCTCAATTCAGAAATAAACAGAGATGAAATACTAAATCAGGCTTGTATAAGTTACGAACAACTGAGGTACCAGCAAGAAGCGAAGCTATAATAACAGCGCATGACCACACCACTCCTAGTGGGTTGCTTCCCTCCTTCGAACTTATGTTGCATATTCTCTAGTCTCTACCAAGGATTGTGATTTTGTTTTTCGAGTTAATTTGAAGTATCCTAATTTAAGAAATATTTTGGTGTGTAAAGAAAAAATGTAAAAATTTTGAAAATACTTAAAATACATGTAATGAATTTCAAGCGTATACCAAATATGTGAAAAAATAAGATACAAATATTGAACACATTAAATGAAATCTAAATACCACAAATGAAATAAACATGAAATTAATATATAATTAAAAAATCAGATGGTGCTTTAAAACTCAATAATATAACTAGAAGAAGTGATAATTAAAAGACTCCCAAATTTTACGAAAAACATTGAAATTTAAGAAAAAATCTCGAAAAAATATCATTTTTGGTAGTTGGTTATGTATTTTTATGAAAAACGAAATTCATGGAAAAAAAAAACCCTAAAAATTTACAAGAAAAACCACGAAACTTTTGGAAATAAATGTAATTATTTCGTAGCTATTTTTTTCGTAATTTAAAAAAAATGAAAATTTGGAAGAAATTTCGTGAAAACACGATCTTTGACCCCTACTTCTTCCTTCACTTCCAACTTTATATTTTTTTTTTTATTACCAACTACAAATTTCTAACATTTTGTAGCTCTCTTTATTAGCGGTTTTATTTCTTGAACTTTGATCTGGGCTTTGGTGGGCCCAAATAAGTTAGCTTGGGCTTATGAGCCCGATTTGGATTCTACGCCAAACCGCGTGCTTCTCCGTTGGGAGTCAATGAGGAACCTTTGAAAGAAATTACTCCGAAACTGAACTAGGCCGTCTATAAATTAAAATAGGCTTCATTTGCAAATGCATTGCAATTAAAACCTTGTTAGAGTCTTTCATAAAAAAATTATATTTGTTGTTCATCATCTTCTCTTCGTCTTGTTAACCATGATTTATACCGAATTCATCACTCACCCTAGCCATGAACACAAGCTTAAACAAGTAACCGATTCTGTATTCTATAAGTGTGATGGATGCAAGGAGCTCGGTTCTGGGCTTCGATACCAATGTGAGGAATGCAACTATGATCTGCACAAGGACTGCGCACTGGCTCCCTCTTCTATGTCACACCCTTTCTTCGGAAAATCTCATTTTGAGTTTCTTGAGAAAGAAAAACCCAAAAGATTTTGCTATGCATGTGTGAAGGATGTGCTTGGTTTTGTGTACCACTGCTCAAAAAATGGATACGACTTACACCCATGTTGTGCTAATCTACCACCTGTCTTCGAACGTGATGGGGTGAAATTATGCCTTCATAAAAGCTTATCGTCTGAATGTGATGAGTGTGGGCTCAAGAGATTGTGGGGAAAAGTGAAGGGCTGGTCGTATAGAACAACTAATGGGGAGTACCAATTTCATGTGTCTTGCGTAAAAGCCATGGTTGAGAAGGTGGCAGAAAAGGCAGAATGTTTTAGTGTCGAGGATGTTCAGAAGATGAATATCTTGTCTACTTATGATGGGAACAGTAAGGTCTCTAAGAGTCTTTAGCTTATAAAACCTCAAGATGGCGCAATAGCTAGTACTTCTTCTTCTTCGAGCAGGGGGAAGAGGATCAGAAAGTGTTGGAAGAGTTGGTCGCGAAGAGAGCTGTTGGAGCGGTGGAGAGAAATCGATGAAATTGACGAGACAGCTTGGTCTGATCCCTCCAAGATTCAACAGTTGAAGGAGGAATGGTAAGTTTGCCCTAATTTCCCCAATCTTTACTTCTACTTAAATTTCTAGTGAAATATTTTATTTTTTTTTTGACTTGATCGGTGTCCATTTTATTGAAATTGGATTCCGTACTAGTTTGAATTGGAGAAACCCCTTTGGTTCTTTGTGTTCAATTTAAGGTTTTGTGGTGTGGGTAGTGGTTTATTTGTGGGTTTAGGCAATCTGCATTGGAGAAATTGGAGAAACCACTTTGGTTTTTTTTTTAAAGTAACATTTGAAGTGTGTTAAACGATGAAAGCTATGTTTTTTTTTGTTTCTAAGAAAGCTTTGGTTTGAAAGTTACAGTTTTTGCCCTCTATAGTCTTATACCTTTTAGGCATTCCGATTGACCGATTTGGTTTGTTTGGGTAATATTAAGAAATGGTGAATGTGCAGTTGGTGAGGAAGAAATAGCATCATGGCTTTAGTGTCTTCCAAAAATAGTAAGCTTTGTGTAGATAAAGACTTATGCTGTATAGACTGGGGACGTTTCTGGGTCTTTACGTTACCTATTATTAAATATTCACCATTTACGGACCCAAGAAAAGATGAATTGTAGTTCAATTTCCAATAATTTAGGACTTGTGTACAGAAGAGAAAATCTGTAGGAGAAATGGAGTTCTTTGAACAGAAAAAAAAAAAGGAAAAAAAAAAGGAAAAAAAAAACTGAAAAAAACCAGGGATTTTGTTAATGCTTTCGAAATTAGGGAAAAGAAATATTTAATTTTTGAACATTTTTTTAAATGTTTTTTTGAATTAAAATTGAAAAATGTTTAAAGAGTGAGGAGATCTTGGAGATGAAGTATAAATTTAAAGGTTTTTCTGGGTCTTTACGTTACCTATTATTTCCTACTTGGTACTAAGTGGAAATGCCCTATCTAATGACGGTCTGCCATTCGATGAGTTTGATGTAAAATTTCCTTTTCTACCATTCAATCAATCTGAACAATTAATTATGCTGTTTGAGGTGGTTGAAGATATCTTGGGTACGGTGGACATGGAAAACTATGTGTTTAATCAAATAGGGTTGATAATGGTGACAATCATCATCATCATCATCATCATCAAAGTTCATTTTCGAGATTTTTGGGGTTGGCTACATGAATTTTGGTTCTCCAAGCAATGCGATTTTCCCACATTTTCTCATCTAATCCAAGCTCAATGATATCTTCATTCACCGTCTTCATCCAAGTTTTCAACGGTCGTCCCCTCCGTCTACACCCTCCCGGTTTCGAGCCCCTAGCAGAACAATATGTTGAAGCTCATAGTTTATCTACAAATCTTTGTGTTTCTCATGGTGAGAGTTTCTCCTCTACCCCAGACCACGTAGGCGCTCCTCCAGAATTCGAGGTCCCTCAGACGGAAAATCCTGGGTTTCTAAGTTCTGTTTCTAGGGTCAATGACAGTGCGAAGCCTTCTGTCTCTGACTGTCATTCGACTCAGGCAGAAACATCAGATCGTTTGGCTTTCAAAGAAATTGGCTTGACAGTGGGAGTGGACCTCAATCAGGATGTAAACAGGGCTTTAGATATGGTTCAAGCTGCAGCACAGGGTACAATTTATGAAATAGCAATGGACAAATGCAACAACCCCAGGTTTGAAGGTTTTTCATGAACCTCAAAATTCTTTCGTGGAACTGTAGGGGGCTCGGTAGTACTGAGCGACAAAGGGGTTGTCGTAGATTAATTTCAGAGAACCGTCCAGACCTTATTTTCGTTCAGGAAACTAAATTGGAGAAATGCTCTAGAGAATTTATCAGAAAATTGTTGGGTGATAGTTCTTTTGATTGGGCTATGGTGGATTCCATTGGCAGCTCGGGCGGCATTCTAGCTATCTGGGACGCTGATCTGTTGCAGATGATGGAAGTGTTGAAAGGGACTTTTTCCCTTTCTATTCAATTTCAAATGATCTCGGATAACTCAATTTGGTCAGGGACTAACATTTATGGTCCATGTGATCCTTCTCTTAGAGACCACTTCTGGGAAGATCTATATGACATTGCGGTTTGGGTGCAATCGCCATGGGTGTTAGCGGGTGACTTCAACGTTGTCCGCCATATGAATGAAAAAAAAGGATGCAGGAGGAGGTCCATGAGCATGCAGAAATTCAATCAATTCATTAATGAGGTGGAGCTTGCTGATTTTAGTCTAAAAGGGGGAAAATTCACATGGTCAAATCGGAGAGATCTTCCTATCCTTTGTCGACTTGATCGATTTCTAGCCTCGGTGGATTGGATTGACAAATTTGGTGATAAAGTTGAATGGCTCAAAGGTACAGCAGGTTCTGACCATCACGCGATTTTGCTTGCGAACTCGTCGATTGGTGGTAGTACTCGGCTTTTTTCATTCGATAACAGTTGGTTTGATCACCCTACCCTGGCAGAGGAGATGAAAGCTTGGTGGAACAACTCAGTAGTCTCTGGCCACCCAGGATACTGTTTATGGTGGAATCTTAAGGCTCTCAGATGCAATCTCAAAATTGGAGGACTAAAGTTTGGGGTAAGACAAATTTATCTATCCAAAATATCTCTGCTTTAATTGCTAGCATTGATGCGGAAGAAGAGATTAGAGACTTGACTGTTGAGGAGAGGTCTTGTAGAGTGCAGCTGCATCAAGAGTGGGCAACATTAATCAAAAGAGATGAGGAGTTTTGGAGAATTAGATCAGGAGTCAACTGGGTCCGTCATATGGATCAGGGGACTAAATTCTTTCATACCTTGGCTAATAGACGTAGACTGTTTAACTCCATTGAAGCTCTTAGCACGGATCAGGACTTGGTCGTGGATGAAGTCAGTATTAGAACACTCTTGATATCTCACTTCAAGAAGTTGTTCCATGAAAATGAGGAGTGGCGTCCTTTCTTCTCGGGGATTACCTTCAAGTCCATCTCTCAGTCTACGGCTACGACATTGGTAGATCACTTTTCCGAATTGGAAATTAGAGCAGCAATGGAAGATCTAAAATCGGAAGTTTCTCCAGGTCTTGATGGTTTCTCAATGGTGTTTTATTTGAAAATGTGGGAGGTAATCAAAAAAGATTTTCTGAAAGTTGTTGCAGATTTTAACTCGAGAAACTTCCTTGATTGGCGTTTGAACACCACTATCATCTCGCTCATTCCCAAATGTGCGGGAACGCGGACGGTTAATGATTTTAAACCTATCAGTATTTTGAACGGGGCCTATAAGATAATTGCCAAGGTGTTAGCTAACAGATTGAAACTAGTTCTTCATTCAGTCATCTCTCATTTTCAAAGTGCAGCAGTCAGTGGAAGACAGGTGGTGGATAGCCCTTTGATTGCCAATGAAATTATTGATTCTAGAAAAAAAAAACAAGGTGTTCCAGGGCTTGTTATCAAATTAGATTTCTCCAAAGCTTTTGACAATGTTTCTTGGAGATATCTGGATTTGGTAATGACTCGCATGGGGTTTAACTCCAAATGGATTGATTGGCTTCACACTTGCAGATCTACAGCTAATTTTTCTCTGAAAATTAATGGTCAGCTGCACGGGTCTTTCAATAGCTCAAAAGGTCCGCGACAAGGTGATCTCCTGTCTCCTCTTCTTTTTACTATAGCAGCAGAAGGTTTAACTCAAATGATTATGAAAGCAGTTGATGCTGGCCTAGTGAGAGGGTTTTCTGTCGCGAAGGGTAGTCCGCCTGTCTCTATTCTCCAGTATGCGGATGATACTATCCTTTTTGTGATGCCTCCGCTTCTCAGGTTCTTGCTCTTAAAAGAATTATGCTTTGGTTCGAAGTTATTTCAGGGCTGAAAATCAATTTTCACAAATCAAAGGTCTTGCCTATTGGAGATGTCCCTCACCTGCACCAGTTGGCGGGTCTATTGGGTTGTTCAGCAGGTCACCTTCCGGTTAAGTACTTGGGCTTGCCTTTGGGGGCTAGTTTCAAAAGTAAAGTTGTTTGGGACGAGACGCTCGAAAGGATGGAATCGAAACTAGCGACTTGGAAACGCAAACTTCTATCTAAAGCAGGCAGACTAGCCCTTATTCAATCCACATTAGCTTCTATCCCGGTTTTCATGCTGTCTCTTATCAAGGTTCCCTGTTCAATAGCAGCCAAGATGGAACGGATCATGCGCGATTTCCTCTGGGGTTCTACTCATAACTCTAGAAAGATGCATTTAGTGGGCTGGGAGAAAATTTGTTGCCCAAAAACTCGAGGTGATTTAGGCATCCGTCAGGTGCTCCCTTTCAATATTGCTCTCCTTTCTAAGTGGCTTTGGCGATTTGCAGAAGAGAATGATAATTTATGGAGATCTCTCATTATGGACAAATATGGGCGCAATAGATGGGTTTGGGAAAAGAAAACTAAGTACACCTCCTACGGATGCTCTTTGTGGAAATCTATCTCCCGGTGCGCAAGTGCCTTCTACCCATACACCTCTCTCAAATGTGGAAATGGTGATCTCATCTCTTTTTGGCATGATGTCTGGTGTAGTAACCAATCTTTGAAAGATCTTTTTCCAATGTTGTTTCTCATTAACAAGAATCAATATGGGAATGTGAGCAGTTTTTGGTCTAATAGCAACTCTTGGGATCTTTCCTTTCGCAGACACCTCAACACTGGGGAACTAGATGAGTTTGCTAATCTTATACACTTGTTGGATAGACAAATGCTCTCAGAGGGACCAGATAGTTTGGTGTGGAAGGGTAAAGGGGTAGGCTTCTCGGTGAAAGAATTTTCGGATTTGTTGGCTGCATCTCATTATGAGACCCACTCCAACCCATTCATTTCCTCCCACACAAATCTGGTATGGGTGAAAAACCTTCTTCCTCGGATTAATTTCTTTTGTTGGTCAGTTTTACATGAGAAGATCTTGACCAAAGATAGGTTAAGAAAAATGGGAATCCTCACTGGGAGTCTTTGTGTGCTTTGCAACGAATCTGAAGAGACCCTGGACCATTTGATGCTACATTGCAGTTTCTCCAAATCCATATGGCGCAATTTCTTGGTGGAATTCGGTTTAAGTCTGATGTTTGAAGGTTCCATTTTAGATTGGTTAAGTTGGTGGTCTAAAGCTAACCCTTCCTGCCGGGGGGAGTGGTTATGGCGTAGGGTCCCTCTCGTTCTCATGTGGTGTGTGTGGAAAGAAAGAAATAAAAGGGTTTTTGAAGGACTAAACAGATCAGAACACTCTATCTTTATCGAGATTAGAGAATTACTGTGGAACATGGGTACGGCTTGTAATTTATTTAAGGATTTGGGGTTTGACACTTTCATAATGTTTTGGCATTCCTTGATTTAGGAATGTTTATCGTTGTAACTTGTTTCCTTTTCTTTCATTAATAAACATCTTCATGTTTGACCGTATAAAAAAAAAAAAAAAAAAATCTTGTTTTTTCCTCAATCCATGAGTTGAAGATGTTATTGTCAGAAACCCCCTTTCTTTAGACCAAAAAAGGCATAAAGTCTAATGTGTTTTGACTAACCCCTTAAAATTTTGTGTGTGGATTCTTTATTTGACAGTAAGTATGAAATTTAATAGCTCTAGTGGAGTTTAATTTATCATAGTCTTAGTATCTCAACCAGAAGTTAATGCTAGCTTCCTTGTGTACATGGCACATCAAGGGTATCTGGTAGGTGTTCATTGGGCATTGCACTCGTCCAACATGTTCCTTTTATTTTATATTCATTTGCACGTTCTTATATAAATCATCTTCTTGAATACTTTCGATTTACAAGTTTAAAAACAAATATGTCATTGTGGAAGTGCTGGTTTGGATCGTAAAAATTATGAAATTTGGAAAAATCTAAAAGTTAGATGTAAGAGCATATTTATAATTTATATGTAGTTGGAGGGTTTCAAATGAAGTAAATTAGAAGCTTAGGTATAATTAACGATATTGAGAGGAGCTGAGTTTAATTATAAATAATTTAAATTTGAAAAGGCATAAGTGTAAAAAAAAAAAATGTAATAGTATTTTTCATTTAAAGACACAAATACTCTTTGTTACTTTTAACACCTTTCAATTTTTTATTGTAAATATTATAAATTTTAGAAGGCATCTTGGAAACCCAAAAATTATGTTGAAAATAAATCTGTAATAGTGTTTTCAATACAAACATATAAATACCCCTGAAAGTGTTCATTGATATGTTGGCTTTATTTGTAATTATTATGAATAAAATAGCGTAAACTGAAAATACACCAAATTCATATTGTTACAATAGAACTGAGAATCTCATATTCCAAACATATTCCCTTCGTGATGAATCTAGTCTCTTTGGGAGACATAGGCTTAACCTCATCCTCCTTAGCATCAAAAACCATAGGAATCAATATTAGCTGAAGGCAAACAATTGACTAAAAAGCTAATTAGACATTTTTTTTGGAACTAAGGGGGAATTCTAATTGGAGGGTTCCACCCCCTCCCTCGCCTGTTTCCTCGCCAATTAGGCAAGCCCAATTATAAGAGACACCACTCAATTGAGAAATAAACAGAGTTGAAATACTAAATCAGACTTGTATAAGTTATGAACAACTGAGGCATCAGCAAGAAGCGAAGCTATAACGACAACGCATGACCACGCCACTTCCAGTGGGTTGCTTCTCTCCTTCGAACTTATGTTGCATATTATCTAGTCTCTACCAAGGATTGTGATTTTGTTTTTCGAGTTAATTTGAAGTATGCTAATTTAATAAATATTTTGATGTGCAAAGAAAAAATGTAAAAATTTCGAGAATACTTCAAATGTATGTAATGAATTTCAAAGGTATATGTAATATATGAAAAAATAATATACAGTTAAATAAATATATTGAACACATTAAATAAAACCTAAATATCTCAAATGAAACAAACATGAAATTAATATATAATTATAAAATCAGATGGTGTTTTAAAAAATCAATAAATAACTAGAAGAAGTGATAATTAAAAAAACTCCCAAATTTTACAAAAAACATCGAAATTTACAAAAAAAAAAAAAAAAAAAAAACCTTGAAAAAAATATCATTTTTGGTAGCTGGTTATGTATTTTTATGAAAAAAAACAAAATTCACGAAAAAAAACCCTAAAAATTTACAAGAAAAACCACGAAACTTTTTGGAAAAAATGAAATTATTTCGTCGCCATTTTATTTTCGTAATTTAAAAAAAAATGAAAATTTGGATGAAATTTCGTGAAAACACGATCTTTGACTCCTACTTCCAACTTCAAATTTCTAACTTTTTTTCTTGAACTTTGATCTGGGCTTTGGTAGGCCCAAATAAGTTAGCTTGGGCTTATGAGCCCGATTTGGATTCTACGCCAAACCGCGTGCTTCTCAGTTGGGAGTCAATGAGGAACCTTTAAAGAAATTACTCCAAAACTGAACTAGGCCGTCTATAAATTAAAATAGGCTTCATTTGCAAATGCATTGCAATTAAAACCTTGTTAGAGCCTTTCGTTAAAAAAATATATATATATTTGTTGTTCATCATCTTCTCTTGTTCTTGTTAACCATGATTTATAGCAAATTCATCACTCACCCAAGCCATGAACACAAGCTTAAACAAGTAACCGATCCTGTACGCTATAAGTGTGATGGATGCAAGGAATTTGGTTTCGGACTTCCATATCGATGTGATGATTGTGACTACGACCTCCACAAGGAATGTTGTGCACTGCCTCCTGCTTCTATATCCCACCATTTCTTCGGAGATTCTCACTTTGAGTTTCTTGAGAAAGGAAAACCCAAAAGATTTTGCGATGCATGTGGGAAGGATGTGCTTGGTTTTGTGTACCACTGCTCAAAAATGGATACGACTTACACCCATGTTGTGCTAATCTACCACCTGTCTTCGAACGTGATGGGGTGAAATTATGCCTTCATAAAAGCTTATCGTCTGAATGTGATAAGTGTGGGCTCAAGAGATTGTGGGGAAAAGTGAAGGGCTGGTCGAATAGAACAACTAATGGGGAGTACCAATTTCATGTGTCTTGCGTAAAAGCCATGGTTGAGAAGCTGGCAGAAAAGGCAGAATGTTTTAGTGTCGAGGATGTTCAGATGATGAATATCTTGTCTACTTATGATGGGAACAGTAATGTAACGACCCGGTCCACATGACACCATATTGTCCGCTTTGGGCTACCAACCGGCCCGCACGGCTTTAAAACGCGTGTTGTCATGTAGAGCGACCTCGCACACTTAAAGCACATCCCCCTCCCGCACCCAGGCGATATGGGACTATGATTCCCCTTGTAGCTCGTCCAACCCTTCTTGGCCTATTGGGCCTGTTGGGCCTGTTGGGCCCTCTACCCTCACCCTCACCCTCACCTCAGGTCCGCCCACTTAGGGTCTCACAATCCACCCCCCTTAAGGCCCAACGTCCTCGTTGGCCACACAGGCACAACGTCCACGTCGCCAGAGGGCCCACCAACACTGTGGCATACTTCCGGCTGGGTCAGGCTCTGATACCAACTGTAACGACCCGGTCCACATGACACCATATTGTCCGCTTTGGGCTACCAACCGGCCCGCACGGCTTTAAAACGCGTGTTGTCATGTAGAGCGACCTCGCACACTTAAAGCACATCCCCCTCCCGCACCCAGGCGATATGGGACTATGATTTCCCTTGTAGCTCGTCCAACCCTTCTTGGCCTATTGGGCCTGTTGGGCCTGTTGGGCCCTCTACCCTCACCCTCACCCTCACCTCAGGTCCGCCCACTTAGGGTCTCACAAGTAAGGTCTCTAAGGGTGTGTTTGGTTGCATGGAATTCTATGCCATGGGAATCCATGAGGGGACCACTACATTTTAGGCTAAATTGATATATCATTTCACATTTGCCATTTGACCACCATTTGATTTTGTGATCAATGGTGGGAATGGAAGTCCCATAAACATGGGAATCTCACTCCTTGCCCCCCCAAGGCATGTGATTCCCATATTCATGGGACTTTTATTTCCACCATTAATCACAAAATCAAATGGTGGATGTGGAGTGATATATCAATTTAGCCTAAAATGTAGTGGTCCCCTCATGGATTCCCATTGCATAGGATTCCATGCAACCAAACACACCCTAAGAGTCTTGAGCTTATAAAACCTCAAGATGGCGCAATAGCTAGTACTTCTTTTTCGAGCAAGGGGAAGAGGATCAGAAAGTGTTGGAAGATGGTAAAGACAATGTTGGTGCTCATTGTTTCCCTTATTATTGGAGATCCAACAGCTTTACTGGCTACTGTTATTGTGAATTCGATCTCATCAAAGTGATTGGTTTGATGAGTTTCCGCTGGAGCACTGAAGAGATGTATCAGTAAATTCAGAAGTTGGAATCAGTTAATAGGCACAAAAATAGCTAGTACAATAGTATTTACAAAAATAAATTAGTGTGGACATGAAGAAATGTTTACGCGTTCCTTGTAGGTGGAGTCAGCTACTTACTTTGAATGCCATGGCATGGAATATATATATATTTAAGCTAGCTCAATGGTGAGATGTACTACTAATAATAATTAAAATAAAATAATGAGATAATATTTAAATTTCAGTTTATCCTTTAGTAATTAATTATTGTATTCCCTAAATTAAAATTAAGTTGAATTAATGAAATAATAAAAGTTGGTGGTAAATCATACTTCTTATTGTAGTTTCAGGCAGTAAGGAAGTGAGAAATTGCATTATCGATCTTTGTATGTTGGAATGGTCCAACTTATTGGCAAGTAATCAATCATATCATGCATTATTTCTCACTCCAAAAGTTCAAGGAAGGATGTTTGGGTGTAAATGTAGTCTCCCGGAAATTTTACTGGAATTAAGTTTCCACTCACACAATAAGTGGAAATGGAAGATCAAGAAGAAGCATCTCATCATTTGTCTGATCGGTCTGTCTGTACTCTGTTCAATTCAAGGAAAGAGAGATTCGGAAACTTTCCTAGATCAGGGAGGGTGTACGTATTAGGCGTTTACTTAATAGAAAACTCGTTCTTAGCGGCGTACTTCGAAGTGTATAAGTGTAGTAATGAATGAGTAGTGTATGATTGAGGAGACCTACTAGTACTGTAGTGGGGTTACAAAGAAGTTGCCATGTACAGGCATTTCATTTCTAGTTCTAATCTAAGAAGTTGCCATGTAAATGAACATCGAATACATGATACATGCAGTGTCTGTGTTTCCGGGAAGTTTAACTTGAAGTAGCAACAATTTCCCAATAATTACATGTTCTCCAAAAACACTTGTGCCATTGGAATTAATGGGGTGGGTCTAGTTCATTTATCTAATGCAGGAATTAGACCTTGACTTGCAGAGTATGTTGGGTTAAGAAGCCCAAATGGTAGATTGAATTTGGGCTTTGTTTTGATTATGGACCTTACCGCGTGCGTGTACATCTACATGAAAGGGTGAAATTGACTAAAAAACTAATTAGACATTTTTTAGTTTTTGGAAACAATTATAAGAGACACCGCTCAATTTAGAAATAAACAGAGTTGAAATACCAAATCAGGCTTGTATAAGTTATGAGCAACTGAGGCACCAGCAACAAGCGAAGCTATAACGACAGCACATGACCACGCCACTCCTAGTGGGTTGCTTCCCTCCTTCGAACTTATGTTGCATATTCTCTAGTCTCTACCAAGGATTGCGATTTTGTTTTTCGAGTTAATTTAAAGTATCCTAATTTAAGAAATATTTTGGTGTGTAAAGAAAAAACGTAAAAATTTTGAAAATACTTAAAATATATGTAACGAATTTCAAGGGTGTACCAAATATGTGAAAAAAATAAAATACAATTAAATAAATATATTGAACTCATTAAATGAAATCTAAATATCACAAATGAAACAAACATGAAATTAATATATAATTAAAAAATGAGATGGTGCTTTAAAACTCAATAATATCACTCACCCTAGCCATGAACACAAGCTTAAACAAGTAACCATTCCTGTCCTCTATAAGTGTGATGGATGCAAGGAATTTGGTTTAGGACTTCCATATCGATGTGATGATTGTAACTACGACCTCCACAAGGAATGTGCACTGCCTCCTCCTTCTATGTCACACCCTTTCTTCGGAAATTCTCATTTTGAGTTCTTGAGAAAGGAAAACCCAAAAGAGTTTGCGATGCATGTGGATATGATGTACATGGCTTAGTGTACCACTGCGAAGAAAATGACTATGATTTGCACCCTTGTTGTGCTAATCTACCAGTACATGTCTTCGAACGTGATGGGGTGACATTAGAACTTCATAATGACTTATCGTCTAAATGTGATGAGTGTGGGCTCAAGAGATTGTGGGGAAAAGTGAAGGGCTGGTCGTATAGAACAACTAATGGGGAGTACCAATTTCATGTGTCTCTGCGTAAAAGCCATGGTTGACAAGCTGGCAGAAAAGGCAGAATGTTTTAGTGTCGAGGATGTTCAGAAGATGAATATCTTGTCTACTTATGATGGGAACAGTAAGGTCTCTAAGAGTCTTTAGCTTATAAAACCTCAAGATGGCGCAATAGCTAGTACTTCTTCTTCTTCGAGCAGGGGGAAGAGGATCAGAAAGTGTTGGAAGATGGTAAAGACAGTGTTGGTGCTCATTGTATGAGCTTCTTCGATGTTTTATCCTTCAGGTTACAAGAAATAACCATTTTGGGTATATACAATATCAACATCAGTTCTTCTTCTTCTTCTTCTTCTTCTTCTTCCTGCACAACCAGTACATGAAATGTACTTGTAGAAACTATCCTTTCTGGATATGAAATTGTAAGCTCATCAAGGTCGACAAGGTACGTCAAGCTCCATCCTGAGTGAATGTTCTCCATTTGGTATAAATAAAGCTGGTTTATATGATCATACCTCTCTATGAGATGCAAATGGTACCTCGAAGCTCCACTATTCGAACTTCCTCTCTTGCTTTCTCGGTATAGTAGGCATTGGCATCGTCGACAAGAGCTCCTCCACATGAATTTGAGATGTATTTTTGTTCATAAATATATATACATACAGAGAGAGTCAGAGTATGTGTGTGCGCGTGAGTGAAGCCTTTGCTAGAATATCGATTGCTAGTCAGAACGGCTCTAAAAGCTTTGCTTGTTAGTTGAGATTTGCAGTTGGCAATGCACTTTTTTCTATTCCAAGCCCAACATCTAATTCACCATGTTTATATGTCATGCCATTAAATTAGTAGAATACAAAAATATATTGATTAATATATGTTTATATGTTTACAAGAATATGTTTATATTCCAAACCCAGTATATGTTGATTAAAATGCCAAAGATAATTAGTAGAATACATGAATGTTTTTTTATTGAACAATACTAATGCTTTGAGACTAACATAATAATCTAATTTCGGGACAGGATGGGATGGGTGGGATAGAAAATCTCCATCTCGGTCACATCCCACTCTAGATCGGGATGGGGCGTGATCAAGATGGATTTGATCAATCAAAAATGGACCAAAAATAATCAAGACGAGGACAGGGACGGGATCGAGATCGCGGGATTGGATACCCACCCATACTAGAATATGTTTCAATGTACTGAAATGACTGACAAGTTTTGGGATATCCAAATGTATCCTTGAGCTTCTTAGATGTTTTATCCTTCAGATTATAAGAAATAACCTTCTTGTGTATGTATAATATCAACCTAATTTCTTTTTCTTCTTCTTCTTCCTGCACAGCCAGTACATGGAATGCGTGACTTGCAGAAACCACCATTTCGGGATATGAAATTGTCAGGTCATCAAGGTTGACACAGTATGTCAAGCTCCATCCCGAGTGGTTGTTCTCCATTTTATAGAAGTAAAGCTGGTTTACGTGATCATACATCTCTATGAGATGCAAATGGTACCTAGAAGCTTCAAAATACTCAAACCTCCTCTCTTGCATATGCAGAGTAGTCATCTCTTTCCCACTCGGTATAGTAGGCATTGGCATCGTTGACAGGACCTCCTTTTCCACATCATAATAAAGACAAGGCTCACCTGGATTGATCCAGTGCAATGAGCCATTCCAAAATACTCCTGGTTTGGAAATCAGTAAAACATGTGCAGTGAAAGTATCTCCACTGAGCCTCCAAGAAGACGTCTCAGAAGAGTAGATCTCTATCTGGTATTCAGAATAAGAAGCTAAACTTCTACCGACAGAGACTACTCTGTAGTAGGGTGACTTGACGGGATCAAAAGCTAAGCTAAGACTGCAACTCCTAATGCTGCTAACCACCTCATTAGGTCGAGAACGGATGGCATGTTGCCTGGTGGAGGGATTGTAGATCATATGATAAGCCAAACAGCCCCAGTACGACCTATATCTTGTGGTCTGACAAAATAGTAGACCATTACAAGCATGTTGGATTCTAAAAGACTGAGGGAATTCACCAAAATAGAGATATGCAAACCGCGCTTGCATGATGTTTTCATTGAACAAAATGAACTCGTATTCTGGATAGTATTCATTTAGGATAATTCCCGACAGTGTGGGGTGCATTCACAGGTAATGGCTGCGAGTGAAATAAGGATCAGAGATGAGAGAGAGCCACCGTTTAGACTCGGACTTGAATGCAAGAAGAGACCTTACAGGAAGACAAAAGGATTTCTCGTAAGAGATTGTCATCACTAGCAACTTTAGATGTTGAATGCTTAGACATATTAGTACGAGATCAGTCTATCTGGTTAGCTCAATCAGAGTAGAACTTATAGAAGTGAGAATACCCACAGTTTAATATAAAGTCAACATTCATATTACTTGCTTCCCAAGTTCACATTATGAAGTCAAACCACTTGTTTCCCAAGTTGACACACCAAACCAAAACATAAACATAATTATTTTTATGTCGACAGAATCGTTTCTACAGCCTGAATGAATATTTTAGGGATGGCAATGGATCAGCATTGGCTTTAGTGGATTGGATTTTGAGTTTTGTCTATTGAAAATTTCTCAAACCTATGGTTCACCCTGGCGTATTGGTTGATCTAGATCTTGGCCAACGTTTGATCAAAGAGGTTATTGATAAATGCTTGAGGATAGTGAAAATCCTAGAAAAGGCTTCAATAATTGTGTTGAGTGAGCAAGAGCCAAACCACGAACTCTCGAGGTTAGAATGCCATTGCAGGAGTGGACTGCTAAATTTTGATACCTAACGGATTTAGAGTGCATGTGAAAGATTTAAATGGGAGGCTTTTGATGATAGACTGAAGGGGATTTGATGTCAACGAAACAGATGTACTTTTTTCAAAATCTCACCAAGCCTTTAGGATTATATAAATAACACTGAAATATTCAAATCTGCAGTGTTTCCCACAAGTACTAAACCACGGACTGAGCATCAAGTTATTCTAGAATTTTATAAATTAAATACGCCACGCTTTAGTATTCAAGTCCGCATTGTTGCCTAAAACTATAAAGCATAAACTCTTGGCATCTTCCGCAACTATAAACTCAACCTTTAATTGTATAATTTACTCTACTAATGATACTAAACAACTTCACCTGATTGAACATTATGTTGGAAGTTGGAAGAAAGTATCATTTTCCTCTGCCTAGTATCGCTCCCCGTACAACACGAGACATCTGTCTCCTCTGCCCAATACCCACATGAACATCATTCAGAGAATGCCGCCTGAGGCGCTACACATGATAATCCCAAAACTGTGCTCGACGTGATAATCCCACAACGAAGTTGCATGGGAACTCATTGCATATGTTGTACAAAGGCTATATTCATCGTTACAAATGATATTTGTCGAAAAGCAATATGTCCTTCCATGCTTCATAAAACATCCAAGTGATACCCGATGATGGCATGACTTTCAAACAGCTTGCACCCCACCCTCTGTACAGTCCCAATAATCCCTCCTCCCGGATGACTTCTGATAGCGCTGCTGCCATATTGGGTGGACACTTTCCCCTCAGTGCTCCAACCATCAGCCGTTTCCTTCCCACCTCCAAGGGAAAGCTAATGGTGCTTGCTGTGAGACCTAAAAAAAGATCAAATGTTTACAAATTTAGTGACATTATTTCATTTATTGTCAAGTGATGTTCATCATTCATATAGGCCTAAATATAATTATATAACAGATCAACTGGGCTCCAACTACTTATTTATTTTTTATCAATCAAAAGCAAGCTCCAACTACATTCAAATCATATGACTGATTTACTATTAATGTTTGGAACTAGACCCAAGACAAGCAAAATAAGGTGAGTTAAAAGAGATAATGAATATGCCTCTCCTCAAAATGTTGTGGACTTTAGCATGTAAGAAACAAAATCAGCCAAGTGGTGATTTGGTATAGAATCCATATCGATTCAAATCTCAGTATGTACCCAATCCAAGATCCAAATACACAGATACACGCATTATCATCCATAGTAGTTGAGACTTTTATTTAATAAATGATAGAGAGATAATCAACTTTTTTAGGAATTGAATTCAATATAATACAAAGGCAAGTGCAAAAATCTTGTCATTTTCTGTGACAATGAATCTGACACGATACTTGAGTAGGACTAACACATACTACTGTCCATGTAACAATAAACATAGATTGTCACAAAGAGTGAAAGTAGCTACTGATGGGGCAGCACACACAATTTAACAAATCCTATTGAGGTAAGAATTGTTATTAGTAAAGAATCCATCTATATACAATGAGCTTGAGAATAAATCAAAATAAGGAAACAAATATTTATATGATGAAAGCAAGAATGAGATTTCTTGAAATTTCAATTTAAAACCATTACTAACCTGACATGGCTCCTAAGAGAAGCATCTCGACGCGGTTTAAAGATTTCTTATTCTTTGCTTGGCAGTATTTAGTTTTCACCGTGTCATACATGAAGTAGTAACAAGTGCTGTAAGGGAGCATGCCAACCAGTGTAGGAAAAACGCCGGCATATAAGGAACCAACACCACCTTCCTTGTACATCTTGCTTAGGGCGACACTGATACTGGGGTAAACTTCAGGACTTACAGTCAGCCGATCCTGTGAAAATGCAGCTGGCATCAAATTTGTACTCCAGATATTCTTATGAAATGAGACATAGGAAGTAATAAAGCTATTAACAGCTGAATGCAAAACGGCATAACTTCATTTACATTATAAGTTGGTAACATGAAAATTCGACTAGTGAGTTATGAGATAAGATCATAACAAATGTTCACCAGATGTGTCTCCTTGTCACATAACTAGTTAATATGAGTCGCGTGTATTAAATGAGTAGAAAATAGATAGAGAATTAACAGATCATTAAACCAAATTGTTAATAGTAGCAAGCTGAAAAACCATCAGCATGAAAACTAAAAAATCCCATTTTGATATGCAAAAGAGTTTGGCATCATACTTTTGCTCATAGGGATTAGTATTCTGCATATCTCACCTTTAAGACTTCAAGAGGATGGCAGGCAAGCGTGCTAAAAAATCCAGCAGCAGCACCGCCAACAGCAATTGGAGATAACCAAGAGAAAGAAAGGTCCAAACTCACGCGACCAATTTGCAGTTTTGGACCTCCATCCTGCTTATTTTTCTCTTGGGCCAACGTCATAGTTCGTTTAACACACTCAAATGTAGCAAGCTCAATCGCCTGAGTCGGGACTATACGGAGCATATTGATTGCGTTTCCAGTCCACAAGCCCTGCCAACCCTTTTGCTCAACTACCTCTATGAAACTGCCAGCAATACTTCTAGATCCAACACCAACCACCATTCTCGTCCTGCATAATACTTACCAATCAGTTCTGGCATTCTACTTTGTGAATGAGAAAAGGAACAATCTAGTCATACTTTCAGTGTAATACAAATTGTACAGATTGAATCATCATATTGAGTGACAAGAAAAATAACAACATAAAAAATTAATCGTTTTAGTTGAATGCCACTTGTTAGAAACAAGATTTTGGGAACAATGTGATAGACTGGTATTTTCTACCTAGAAAAATAAAAATGAGAGATGGTAGCATCAGATTCATATGCATGTAAATGTGCTTGAGAACCTATGGTCAATAAAAGCATAATCCTGAATCAAGGTTTTGGTCATCATGACTACTGTTCTCTCATGAAAGCTTTTACAGATAAAGACTTTCCTGTTTACAGTTGTACGTGATAGATGTCAATTAACTTTCACATTGGATACAGTTGGACCAAGACACCTCCTAATCTTGTTTACATCATGCACAACTGCCCTATCTTCTTCCACTTAAACATGCAATTCTTTCCATCGTTACACTAACATAACATTGTCATTCATATTCAGATGGAGATTTCTTTTGGATTTGGAAATTCCTTTGTTCTGCTTGTAGTAAACTTTTTTTAAATTGGTCTGGTTTGATTTGCATCCATTCTCAAATCTCAACCAACAGAATTTAAAAGGGTATGAAACTCAACATCATCAAGAAGTGCATAGATGTTTCCATCAGACACTGGATCAACTACCCTTCGATTGAACTCAGTGGCATCTTAGTAACCATAGAGAGAAGGAAAATGAAGACCCCCTTCTAAATTTTACAACAATCTAGCATTTTGGCTAGTTAAGGCTTTATATACACTTCTTAATAAATTGCTACAAACAATAACCTACTAATACATATAATAAAAGCCCACCTGATCGTCTCTAGGGGAGCAAGAACAGCTTTGGTCATAGCACCTGCTAAGGCTCCGCTGACAAACTCCCCAACTTCTCTATTCCTTAGGAAGACCTACATCCAACACAATATGACTATAACCACCAAGCAAATGTAGAAGACACGAATGATTGAGAAGTTAAAACTTCAAAAAGTGAACTGCTGTCAGAACAAAAATGAGAGATTATTTATTATTTTCAGAAAATAAGAAACATAACATTGCCCAGTTGTATCAGATCCTTCGACACTACTATGAACCAGTAAAATAAATAAAGCAGATAACAAATCACTAGCTTTAACATCAGTTCATCTTTGACTCTAAAACATACATGAATAATCATTCTAATATCATGTTTTAACTACTGATCATTCAACTTCAACAAAGAAAAACATTAAAATTTTGGGGCTTTAGGATTCTAGTTGAAGCACTCTTTTTCTTCTTTATATCCAAATAATGGAACTCAAATAGGGTAACTTTCAATTAAAAAATGCCGGAAAAAAAAAATCTACCATCAATCACAGGAAAAAAATAATACAAAAAATACTTAAAAATGAAAAACAAGGAGAACATGAACAACAAAATATTTGTTGTTGAATAAGTATCAACAATCAAATGAAGGGTTTGTTTCAACTTTCAATGTACTATCTCTATGGCCTAAATACACAAAGTTCTCAAAAATCACTTTTTTAAACAAAATGTTAGAACTTTCAACGAAGGGCTAAAATTATTAGAAGGCAAATAGAAATTCAACACAAACATAATTGACAATATTCTTTACAAACACCCACTTTCAAATAACTAAATAGACCTAATAATAAATAAATACAAACATCTTTTGAGACAATGACAACCAAAACAGGTTGGGAGTGAAAGGGGGGAAAGAAAACTAACCCTCATAGCTTTTCCAACATCAGACACTTGAAACCCTAGCTCAAAGGAGCTATCTTTCTCCAACTCAAGCTCCTTCGAAAGCATTAACGCCCCATAAACATCACCCATCACACTGAAACTCTTCTTCTGCGAAACCGATTCAAACACCATTGTCAATGAAAAACTCAAACTTTTCCCCAAAAATCAAACCTTTTCCCCTAAAACTTGAATGCAGACTGATTAACCAACAAAACTTGCAACTTTATATATAAAAAAAACAGAGTGAGAGAGATGGAGAGTGATTGACGTGCCTGTGTTGGATTTTTCTGATTCATCGATTGGGTTTGATTATTTTTAGGGCTTAGATTTGAACAACAAGTCTGGGGTTGCTTGGAACCGACCAGATTAGAGGAAATTTTGGATTTTTAGGTCTCCGGTCATAAGTTGAGAGGGGGGTTGTGTCTTGTTTCAAAAGGGAGGATTGAAAGAAAACAAAAGGAAAAATTAAAATGGCAAAAAAGTGCAATTGGAATGATTGAATGGGAGATACTATTTTTGCATTTTAAAACTTATAAATTAAGTTGAAGGGAAAATAATAATATCCATTGGTGGCGATGGTTTCAAAAACAAATGTTATTTTATTTTGACTATGGTGTTATTTAGGCCTATAAGTATTATAATAGGAACCACATCTCCAAGTCAAGAAACTTCGTTACTCTATTTCCATTAAGGCAAAGAATACTTCGCGTCAATCCACAATGATTCCTTCTTCTCCCATTCGAAATCTTTAAAATCTCTTCAAAATCTCTCTCTCACACTCAAATCGCTTGTAAATTTTCTCCCTCTTTTTTGAAAATTCTTAAAATTTCTTTAAAGTCGAAACTCTTAAACACAAACTCAATAAATATACATAACTTAACATGACAAAAATTCAAACTCAAAAATGAAAAAATGCAAAATATGGTAATTTTCGACTAATTTAAACCCTCAATTAAGACAGATTCTTGAGCTCGTCAAAATACAAAAATTGTAGTACTATGATTTATCTAATAAACACAACTTGAATCACTTAAAAATATTTTGAAATGAGCAAGTTATGATCATTTTAATAAAGTCGCGCAAATCTATCCGAAAAATAAAAAATGGAATAGTGTTCCTGACTTTCGGCCAACTTATGTGCTCGATCAAAATCGATTCTCAAGTTGATCAAAATACAAAAATTGTAATACTCTCAGTTATCTAATAAACCCAACTAGAATCATTTGAAAATATTTTAAAATAAGCAACTTATTCTAAACACTTGTTAGCAATGTTGATGGAATAGTAAAAGCTCATTATAAACGTAAACAAGAATCATTTCTTTTCATTTAACTGAAAATGATAGAAAGTCTTAGGAAGCTGAAATGACAGTAAAATGAGAAAATATTTTATTCTATAAATGCTTTGAATTTTATTAAATATTATTATAAATGTAACCTAAAATCAAAGATATAACATGTTTAATTTAATTTAATTGAAAATGATACAAAGTCTTAGTGAAGTTGAAATGACATCTCACGTATGATTTGACCACCTTAACCAATTCTTTTATTACACAAATTAGTTGTAATCTTCCAATTAAATGGGAAAATATTTTATGCTAGCTGTGCATTAGATTTTTTCTATAAAATTTGACCTTCTTTTTAAGCTTAAGCTCTTCTCATTTTAATTAGGGTATGAATTTAACAAACCTCACTTGATAACTCAATGTGAAAAATAAAATTTTAAAATTTTTAAGAAAAATGTAAAAGACCCAAACTCGAGGGTCGCCATCCTATATATAGTTAAAATTCAAACAAATAATTTGCCCCAATGATAAAAAAAAAAAACTAAATGAACATCTGGTCAACGTGAAGTTCAACAAAAATCCAAAAAATCCAAAATAATGCCTACATGAAATTCTTTTGAATGGTCCCAAATACAAATAAATTTCGAGTGTTATCATACATTCCATGCATCCTAGAAATAAAAACAAAGAAAATTAAATAAACTAGAAAAATGTGTATAAAATGAAAATATCTTCGTTAGGGGGTCTAAAAGCCATGTGAATAGCCTTTTTCTTTATGAAATGCCTCCAAAGCTGAATCAACAACTAGTTATGAAAGACTCCTAAGGACCTAAACTACATCAAATCCAAGGACTTTCCTATCAACAAAAAATTGAGACTTATCACTTGTTGGGAAACCCTATTATTGATTTGCATATATATAGACCAAGGATTGTGATTTCTTTTTTTGAGTTCATTTCGGTTTCTTGATTTTAAGAAATATTTCATTGTATAAAGAAAAAATATAAAAATTTCGACAATACATAATATATATGAATGAGATGATGATGATGATGATGAATTTTGAGGTTATATGAGAATGTGAAAAAAAAAAAAAAAAAAAAGTACATAAATCTATTAAACATTTTAAATGAACTATAAATACTAATAAATGAATAAACATGAAATCAATATATAATTAAAAATCAGAAGTGGTTTAAAAAATCAATATATAAGTAAAATAAGTGATAATTAGAAAATCAGGGGTTGATTTTAAAAATTAATAAATAATTAAAAGAATTTATAATATGAAGAAACCCAAAATTTTACGAAAAAAAACTCCAAAAAGTTTCGAAATAAACCCTCAAAAAATGTAATTTTTGGTAGATGGATTTGTATTTTACGGAAAAACGAAATTTATGAAAAGAATATCAAAATTTACAAAAATATCTAAAAAAACCCTAAAAAAATGTAACTTTTAATTTCGCCCTTTTTCTATTCGTAATTTCAAAAAAACATAATTTTCATTGAAATTTCGCGAAATTGCATTCCTTGATTATGAGTGCAAAACTATCTAACTATCCATTTCATTCAGCCATGGTTAAAAACATGATGGGCTAGAAGTTTTAAGGAGCTGAATTATGGAGAGATTCGTTTATAGAAAGGCATCAAGGTGTTTCGAATTTTCTAAGAACTCCAAAGAAATAAGAACCAAAATAAGTTGGGAGTTTCAATTTCAGCATAAACAATATCACTTTGCACGGTAGCCTGGTTGGATGGTTAAGGTTGTGATGGTTTGACCCACATGTCTTGGGTTCTATACCCAACGGCGGCACGCTCATCTTTCAAAAAAAGAAAAAAAAAAATATATAATATATCACTTCGGAAGCAAGTGGAAGGTGACTTAAAGAATAACTAGTTACCTCGAAACCCAACAAAGTGATTAGTTTTTTTTTTTTTTTTGAATGTTCTTTAGCATTACCCAACTATGGAACTAAATATGCATGCTATACTATAATCTTCACATTAATAAAGCCTATTTGAACATATTTTAATTAAAATTTCGAATAAATTTGTAATGGAAAGGACAACAATTCTTGTTAGTAATTTCATCAAACAATTGGTAGACACACAACGACTGGTGTCGTTGAATCCGATTTCACACAAAGACGTAAAGAGAGAGTACTAGATAAAGAATACGAGGAGATTGGATGGAAGGAGTGTGTCAGGACTCAAGGTCAGAGGCCTTCCTAATGGTCTCAAAACTCAATGTTCCCTTTTGAAAAGTGCCCAAATGCTTAGCATCTATATTATAGGGGGAAGGTTTGAGCTCTTGACTATGAGGACGTGTTGCCTCCATTGCATAGTCGGGCCAGACTGTACCGCTAGCATTTTTATTGTTTTCTTTGCATTGCTTTTCAACTTCAAACTTGTATTTCCATTGATCGATAGCATCGAACTAGTCTTGAGCAACGTCCTTCCGAACGTTCCTCCCCGTTGTAATCTATTGAATGTGAATGAGAGCTTTTACTGACTATTGTGCATTGTTATATTGTTTACAGATTGATATTGTGCATTCTCAAGTTAATATTTGTGCCCGTCTAAGTAACTATTCATAGGCTTACTAGTGAATTGGATAGCTAGTGCCGCACTGATTACTAGTCCGTGACAGTTGGTATCAGAGCCAGAGCTTGTTGAATGCAAACCAGGATGCAGGAAATAAATGAGCGCCTTAGCGTTATGGAGGAACGACAGGCCAGTCGAATGCATAGACTGGAAAGCAGAATGGACCAGTTGAACACCTTGGGAGAACAGATTAGTCGGTTGGATGGACTCTTTTCATTGGCAGACAGAGTGGATTCGCTGGCTGAGCACGTTGATAACTTAGAGGGACGAACAGCCGCAATGGAAGAGTCGCCTCACCTCACAGCTCAGGTGATGAATGACTTCCAATTACAGTTGGAGGACTTATTTGCAAGGGTTGGTTTGCTAACCAAGGCCACTGGGACGACTGATCACCCTAGGATGAAAGTACCCGAACCAAAGTCATATGCTGGGGCCCGAGATGGGAAGGAGTTAGAGAACTTCTTATTTGATCTGGGGCAGTATTTTCGCGCGGTGAACCCCGAATCAGAAGAAGCCAAGGTTACCATGGCGACCATGTACTTAGCAGGTGATGCGAAACTATGGTGGAGAACCAAATATGCAGATATGGAAGAAGGTCGCATCCTTATTAGAACTTGGGCAGACCTCAAGAAGGAACTCAGAAATCAATTCTTGCCTGAGAACACTGATTTCTTAGCAAGGAGGAAGCTCCACACCATCAAACAGACAGGCAATATTTGAGACTATGTCCGACAATTCTCAACTTGCTTGCTAGATATTCGAGAAATGTCTGAGAAGGACAAAGTTTTCTGTTTCATGGAACAAGCTCAGCCGCTTCTACAAGCAGAATTGCAAAGGCAGAAGGTGACAGATATTACAAGTGTTATTGCGGCAGCAGAAAGGTTTAGCGATTATATGCCCATGATTGGATCCACTTCGCTCAATCACTCCACAGCTAGAACTAGCAGTACCAATTCAAGCTTGGGGTCGAATGCTCGCTCACCTCATCAAAATTGGGGAAACTCAAGTCAGAACCGAGGAAACTATAATTCTCGGCCGTCCAACCAGAATTGGAGTTCCAAGAAAAATTGGAATGCCAGCTCTAGCAACTCAAATTACAACAACAAAGGAGGGCAAAACTACTCTGGACAGTGGAGACCATCTGCCCCAGCCCCATGCATTCTTTGCAATAGCAGAGATCACCCAACAGGCAAATGTCCATCCAAACCAGCTCTACACTCATTAATGTCACTGCTTCAAGCAGAGCCTTCTAACCCTACCGCATCGAGCTCGAACCCCACCAACAGTGAGACCTCCCAAATGGGAGCTCTACGCAAGCTCAATGCTGTCAAAGGAGAAATGTATGAGCACCCACACAAGAAGGCTTTACAATACATCGACATCACTATCAATGGGTTCCCTTCCCAAGCATTGTTGGATTCTGGAGCGACAGACAATTTTATTGCCCCAGATGAAGCTAGACGTGTGGGTCTGAATTTAGAAGGAGATGTGGGTAAGTTGAAAGCTGTCAACTCTGAGGCAATCTCTATTAATGGTATGGCTAGAGCTGTGCCACTACAGGTTGGTCCATGGGAAGGAAGATCAAACTTCTTGGTTGTTCCACTTGATGATTTTAAGGTGATTCTTGTCCAAAAATTCTTCCGAGGAGTTGCAGCAGGACCATTACCTTTCATGGACTCCTTGGGGTTTTTCGGACCCAGACTACGCATTGTACCAACCTCAATTCGACCAACAACTCATGATAGAATATTGTCGGCGCTCCAAGTCAAGAGGGGCTTGGCCAAAGGAGAAGATACATACTTCGTTGTGGCAAAGCTAGAGATGGAAGATGATACTAGCAAAATTCCTGAGGAAGTTGCCCAAGTTATTGCTGACTTCAGCGAAGTGATGCCGGATGAATTGCCAAAGAATCTACCTCCCAGCAGGCTCATTGATCACGAAATTGAGTTAGTCCCTGGTGCCAAGCCACCCGCACGTATTCCATATCGCATGAGCCCTCCAGAGTTGACCAAATTGAGAACACAACTAGATGGCTTGTTGGAGTCAGGATTCATTCGGCCCTCTAAAGCACCTTATGGGGCACCTGTTCTTTTTCAGCGGAAACATGATGGCAGTCTTCGCCTTTGTGTTGATTATAGAGCCTTGAACAAAGTCACTATAAAGAACAAATACCCGCTGCCGCTCATTGCAGACTTATTCGACCAACTTGGATTCGCCAGATACTTCACAAAACTCGACTTGAAATCAGGTTACCATCAGGTCCGCATTGTTGCTGGTGACGAACCCAAAACTGCTTGTTCTACTAGATATGGGTCATATGAGCTCCTAGTAATGCCCTTCGGCTTGACCAATGCTCCAGCTACATTTTGCACCCTTATGAATGGCCTGTTCCTTCTCCTTCTGGACAAGTCTGTGGTTGTCTATCTTGACGACATTGTGGTTTATAGTGGGACTATAGAAGAACACTGACATCATTTGCGAGAAGTGTTCCAAATCCTTAAGGATAATCATCTCTTTGTCAAGAAGGAAAAATGCTCATTTGGCCAGACCCAGATCAATTTCTTGGGTCATGTTATTGGCAATGGCAAGATTCGGATGGACATGGAGAAAGTCAAGGCAATCCATGATTGGAACTCTCCTAAGAACGTGTCTCAACTACGTTCTTTCCTTGGACTCGCAAACTATTATCGTCGCTTCATAAGGGACTACTCTAAGAGAGATGTTGCCCTGACAAATTTGTTGAAACAAGACCGAACATGGGAATGGGATAGGCAGTGTGAAGCTTCATTCCAAGACTTGAAACTGGCCGTGATGAAAGATCCAGTATTGGCCTTGCCAGACATCACTAAGCCCTTTGATGTACAAACAGATGTATCTGACTATGCCTTAGGGGGAGTTTTACTTCAAAATTGTCACCCGGTAGCATATGAGAGTCGAAAGTTGAATGATACAGAGTCTCGTTACTCAGCTCAAGAAAAGGAATTGCTAGCCATTGTACATTGTTTACGGGTGTGGAGACACTACCTCTTGGGGTCTCAAGTCCTTGTTAAAACGGATAATACTGCAGCAAGCCATTTTCTTACTCAGAAGATGCTAACCTCCAAGCAATCTCGATGGCAGGAAAGATTAGCAGAATTTGACTTAGTATTGGAATACAAGCCAGGGCGCACTAACAATGTAGCTGATGCACTTAGTAGAAGGGTAGACCTTGCAGTGCTAACCCATACTGGTCCAAGTCACACCATCTTGGAGAAGATCAAAGTAGGCCTACAGACAGATCCACAGGCGAAGGCGATTACAGAGTTGATCAAGCGGGGCAAAACTCGACGATTCTGGATAAAAGATGGAGCAATACTCACAACTGGTAATCGCCTCTATGTTCCGAGAACTTCGGGTTTGAGAAAAGAACTTTTGAGATAATGCCATGACACCCATTGGGCGGGACATCCAGGTTGGCGACGAACACTTGCATTGCTAGAGAGGGGGTACTATTGGCCGTAGATACAGGAGGATGTAATGGCCTATGTTCGAACCTGCCTTATTTGCCAGCAAGATAAGGTTGAAAGAGATCGACCAGTAGGCTTACTAGAGCCTCTGCCTGTTCCAACTCGCCCTTGGGAAAGTGTTTCCATGGACTTCATTACGGGGTTACCGAAAGTGGAGGATTTCAGAAGTATCCTTGTAGTTGTCGACCGATTCTCAAAGTATGTGACATTTGTGCCAACCGGTCTGACTTGCACAGCCGAAGATATGGCGCAATTGTTCCTCAAGCATGTCGTTAAGTATTGGGGACTGCCCGAAAACATTGTTAGCGACCGTGATGCTCGCTTCACAGGAAAGTTCTGGAAGGAGTTGTTCAAGCTCTTGGGATCCAAACTTAATATGTCAACAAGCCAACATCCCCAATCCGACGGACAGACTGAGCGCTTTAACTCTATGCTTGAAGAATACCTTCGTCATTTTGTAAGTACAAACCAGAAAAATTGGGTGGGACTACTTGATGTTGCACAATTCTGTTTCAACTTACAAAAGAGCTCAGCTACTCACTCTAGCCCCTTTCAGTTAGTCACCGGTCAGCAACCATTGACACCACATACAGTGCTGACCGGATACCAAGGACTCAGCCCAAGAGCTTTTGAATTTGTCAAAGCCTGGCAGAAAAACATTGAAGTTGCTCGAGCCTATCTTGAGAAAGCCTCCCGTCACATGAAAAAATGGGCGGACAATAAGCGACGAATCGATCCTTTTGAAGTTGGGGACTTGGTAGTGGTGAAGTTAGATATGTTCAACAAGTATAAACGGACGGCTAGAGCACACAACAATTTGTTTCTCAAGTATGAGGGACCGGTACAGATTATTGAGAAAGTAGGTAAAATCTCCTATCGCGTCAAGTTACCACATTGGCTTCGTTTCACCCATCCTGTCTTCCATGCAAGTAACTTGAAGTCCTACCATGCCGATGCCGCTGATCCCACAAGAAATGTATCTACCCGAGCATTGCCTAAGCATCCTACTAAGCCAGATCGAGAAGTGGAAGAAATCTTAGCTGACCGTCTCATCAACAACACAGGCCCGGATAGAAAGTATTTGGTCAAGAGGCAGGATGAACCTCCTTTAGAGATCAGTTGGGAGCCAGTCGAGCATCTACTGCCATACCTCTCAAAGCTGGAAGAGTACTTGGAAAAGTTCGCTGCGAGGGCGTCAGCGAATTGAGTGTGGGAGAGTGTCAGGACTCAAGGTCAGAGGCCTTCCTAATGGTCTCAAAACTCAATGTTCCCTTTTGAAAAGTGCCCAAATGCTTAGCATCTATATTATAGGGGGAAGGTTTGAGCTCTTGACTGTGAGGACGTGTTGCCTCCATTGCATAGTCGGGCCAGACTGTACCGCTAGCATTTTTATTGTTTTCTTTGCATTGCTTTTCAACTTCAAACTTGTATTTCCATCGATCGATAGCATCGAACTAGTCTTGAGCAACGTCCTTCCGAACGTTCCTCCCCATTGTAATCTATTGAATGTGAATGAGAGCTTTTACTGACTATTGTGCATTGTTATATTGTTTACAAATTGATATTGTGCATTCTCAAGTTAATATTTGTGCCCGTCTAAGTAACTACTCATAGGCTTACTAGTGAATTGGATAGCTAGTGCCGCACGGATTACTAGTCCGTGACAGAGTGAGGCTAAGGAATCAGGTTTTGCAACTATTTTTTGCAACCAAGATGATGTGGCATCGTTAGAGGAGGTTGTTTACAAATCGAGATACACATAAAATTTTTGAAAATTTCCTCATTCTTTCGAGATCACGACATGTCACCCTGGTTGCAAAAACCCGATTTCGAATTTCCTAATAATTGGTTATTGGCGTGATGGCGGCTTTTATCGAAAGAGGAGTGCCAATAATAGAAAATAGGTGAAAGGTAAAACGTACACGGTGTTAGTTGTCTTGTGTATAATGGGTCGTTGGGTCCCCTCACTATCCATTCACTGAGTAATGTACTTGCATCGCACATGACCTAGGTTCATATATTGCTTGAGGGTAAAATGATTGTGTATCGAACAATCTCAATGGCTCTCGTGATAAACAAAATTGTTGCTAGGATGTTCAAACCAAATCGTTACAAACAAAATTACATTCATCTTTTTTGCACTAAGAGATGCACAGGAGAACACAAAGTTACACAAGCTCAATTTCAATTAATCAAATATCAATTTGGGTACAAATTCCATTTTTCAACCTTATAAATATAAACTTAGCCTAAAATCTCATAACTAGTTAAAGCTACTGCTATAATCAAAATATGACATTTTTTAACACAGTCCAAATATCTCCCAACTGCAACAAATACAGTAGAAAATACTACTTTGGACATAATTAGGGAGAATGTAGGAATGTCAAATATCTTGAAAGTCTGATTAAAAAATACAAGCGGGTGCAGAAAGCTATGGAATACAAGTTATTTGCCTGAATTAAGGCTGACGAGGCGGATAGAGCCTGAAACTACAGAAAAATGACGGGAACATGTTAATATTAGAATGACATTGGATCGCGTATATGTAGATGCGCTAGCCAAGGCACTAGCGGATAACACAGTAGCATAACAATCAACCAATGCAATTCCTTTTCAAAGTGGAGAAATTATTGATTTCCCAAGCTATCCATGTTCAATGTGTCCTATTTCCTCCCATCTTTCCATACAAATAACAACATTTGTAGTCCTCTTTCATCGATATAACATTGCATAGTAAAATAAAAAAAAATTGAATACCAATACAAGTTCAATCCAACTCGAATAAAGAAAATTAAATTTGCAACTTCCTTTATGTAATTCATCCAGCTCATAAAGGAGATCAAAAGAATTGATCGATTAGAAGTACAGTTTTTTTTTTAATTATTTTCTTCAAAAAAAGAAAAGAAAAGTGAGTGACCAATGAAAAGATAAATAATGAACACTGTGAATGGGAAGAAAAGAGGGTATTTATAATTATAACAACTTTTGTTGTATATGGAACGAGAGATTGAAAATTACGAGAAAAAAAAAAGCTCATGGAACTGAAGAGTACGTTGGTACCATCCATAACTTCATTGGCTACTTCTATGAAACAAATTATGTATGGCGAGCTTACTTGGTACAAACTTCCAATGGAAAATCACTTATAAACTGAACCATATTAACTGAGTTGACAAAAATCCAATCCGAATCAAACATAACCAAAATAAAATTCAATGAAATCGAAAATAAAATTGATGCTAAACTAATTTAAATTGAACCAAACCAACAAAAATTATGTATTATCTATATATTTTTATATGATACATTAAAAAAAAAAAGTAAGCACACACAGAGATATATATATATATCGATTCGGTTTGCTTTCCTCGATTTTTTCAACCTAAAACCATAAACGAACTGATCACTTCAGTTTTAAAATGTTACAAACCGAACCGAAATCGAAATCAAACCAAACTATACAAAAATATATAAAATTAATTGATTAAAGAATAAAATCAAACAAGTTATCTATCAATTATGAGAATATTGTCTCTGAAGTTATGGTTTTTTTCTTTTAATCTTTCATATAGTGTGTCTAATGGTTTATCTAAACACTTTTTAACAGTGTTGATGGAATAGTAAAAGCTTATTATAAATGTAAACTAAAATCTAATGGATAATATTTTTAATATAATTGAAAATGATAGACAGTCTTAGGAAGTTGAAATGACAGTAAAATGGAAAAATATTTTATTCTAGAAATGCTTTGAATTTTATTAAAGTTTATTATAAATGTAAACAAAAATCAAAGATATAATGTGTTTAATTTAATTTAATTGAAAATGATAGAAAGTCTTAGTGAAGTTGAAATGACATCTTGTATGATTTGACCACCTTAACCAATTCTTTTATTAAACAAATTAGTTGTAATCCTCCAATTAAATGGGAAAATATTTTGTGCTAGCTGTGCATTAGATTTTTCCTATAAAATTTGACCTTCTTTTTAAACTATTAAGCTCTTCTCATTTGAATTAGGGTATGAATTTAATAAACCTCCCTTGATAATTCAATGTATATAAAAAAAAATTTAAGACCCAAATTCGAGGGTCACCATCCCATATATAATCAAAATTCAAACAAATAATTTGCCCCAATGATATAAAAAATAAAAACACTAAATGAACATCTGTTCAACATGAAGTTCAACAAAAATCCAAAATAGTGGCCTACATGAAACTTCTTTGAATGGTCCCGAATACAAATAAATTTTGATTATTACCATATATTCCATGCATCCTAGAAATAAAAACAAAGAAAATTAAATAAAATAGAAAAAAAATGTGTATAAAATGAAAATATTCATGAATAACTTTATTTCTTTATGAAATGCCTTCAAAGCTGAAAGAACAACTGAACAACTTAGTCATGAAAGACTCCTAACGACCTAAACATCTAAACCAAAGGACTTTGCTATCAATAAAAAGTTGGGACTTATCACTTGTTGGGAAACCCTATTATTGATGTGTATATATAGACCTTAGAAAATCGGGGTTGGTTTTAAAAATCAATAAATAATTAGAATAATTGATAATATGAAAAAACCCCAAAAGTTTTCTCAAAAAAACCCTCGAAAAAATGTAATTTTTTGTAGCTGGATTTGTATTTTTGCAAAAAAAAAATGAAATTTATGAAAAAAAGTCTCGAAAAAAACCCTCGAAAAAATGTAACTTTTAATTTCGCCCTTTTTTCTTTTCGTAATTTCAAAAAAACAAAAAATTCATTGAAATTTCGCGAAATCACATTCCTTGATTAGGAGTGCAAACTGTCTAACTATCCATTTCATTCAGCCATAGTTAAGAACATGATGGGCTAGAATTTTTAAGGAGCTGAATTATGGAGAGATTCGTTTATACAAAGGCCAAACATCAAGGTGTTTCAAATTTTCTAAAAACTCCAAAGAAATGAGAACCAAAATAAGTTGGGAGTTTCAATTTTAGCATAAACAATATCACTTTGGAAGCAAGTGGAGGGTGACTTAAAGAAGAACCAGTTACCTCGAAACCCAACAAAGTGATATGAGCTTTTTTTTTTTTTTTTTAATGTTCTTTAGCACTACCTAACTATGGAACTAAATATGCATGCTATACTATAATCTTCACACTAATAAAGCCTATTTGAACAGATTTTAATTAAAATTTTGAAGAAATTTGTAATGGAAAGGACAACAGTTCTTATTAGTAATTTCATCAAACAATTGGTAGACACACAGTGATTGGTGTCGTTAAAACCGATTTCGCACAAGCACGTAAAGAGAAAGCACTGGAAAAAGAAGATGATGAGATTCGATGGAAGGAGTGAGGCTAAGGAACCAGGTTTTGCAACTATATTTTGCAACCAGGACGATGTGGCATCATTAGAGGAGGTTTTTTACAATATTGAGATACACATAAACATTTTGGAAATTTTCTCATTCTTTTGAGATCACGACGTGTCACCCTGATTGCAAAACATGGTTGCAAAAACCTAATTTCCTAATAAATGGTTATTGGTGTGATGGCGACTCTTATCAAAAGAGGGGTGCCAATAATAGAAAACAGGCGAAAGGTAAAATGTACATAGGTGTTGTCGTGGGTAGAATGGGTCGTTGGGTCCCCCTCACTATCCATCCGCTGAGTAATATACTTGCATCGCACATGACCTAGGTTCATATATTGCTTGAGGGTAAAATGATCGTGTATCAAACAATCTCAATGGCTCTCATGATAAACAAAATTGCTGCTAAGATGTTCAAACCAAATCTTTTACGTGCATCTTTTTTGCACTAAGAGATGCACAATCTCCGCACAGGAGAACACTAAGTTACACAAGCTCAATTTCAATTAATCAAATATCAATTTGGGTACAAATTCCATTTTTCAACCTTATAAATATAAACTTAGCCTAAAATCTCATAAACTAGTTAAAGCTACTACTATAATCAAAATATGACATTTTTTTTAATACAGTCCAAATATCTCCCAACTGCAACAAATACAGTAGAAAATACTACTTTGGACACAATCAGGGAGAATGTAGGAATGTCAAATATTTTGAAAGTCTGATTTAAAAAATACAAGCAGATGCAGAAAGCTATGCAATACAAGTTTTGCGTCTGAATTAAGGCTGACGAGGTGGATAGAGCCTGAAACTGCAGAAAAAATGATGGGAACATGTTAATATTAGAAAGACATTGGATCGCATATATGTAGATGCGCTAGCCAAGGCACTAGCGGATAACACAATAGCGTAACAATCAACCAATGCAATTTCAAAGTGGAGAAATTATTGATTTCCCAAGCTATCCATGTTCAATGTGTTCTATTTCCTCCCATCTTTCCGTACAAATAACAACATTTGTAGTCCTCTTCCATCGATAGAAAATTGCATAGTAAAATAAAAAAATTGAATACCAATGCAAGTTCAATCCAACTCGAATAAAGAAATAAAATTTTGCAACTTCCTTTCTGTAATTCATCCAGTTCATAAGGAGATCAAAAGAATTGATCGATTAGAAGTATAGTTTTATTTTTATTATTATTATTATTATTATTATTATTATTATTATTATTATTATTATTATATTTTTTAAATTTTTCTTCAAAAAAGAAAAGAAAAGCGAGTGGCAAATGCAAAAATAAATAATGAACATTGTGAATGGAAGAGAAGAGGGTATTTATAATCATAACAACTTTTGTTGTATATGGAATAAGAAATTGAAAATTATGAAAACAAAACAAAACTCACGAAACTGAAGAGTGTGTTGGTACCATCCATAACTTCATTGGCTACTATGACACAAATTAAGTATGGCGAGCTTACTTGGTACAAACTTCCAATGGAAAATTACTTATAAACTGAACCATATTAACCGGGTTGACAAAAATCCAATCCGAATCAAATGTGTAATGAAACCGAATCAAACATAACCGAAATAAAATTCAATGAAATCGAAAATCAAATTGACAAAATTGATGCTAAACTAATTTAAATTGAACCGAACCAACAAAAATTTGTATTATCTATATATTTTTATATGATACATTAAAAAAAACACACACAGATATATATAAACCAAACCGATCACTTTAGTTTTAAAATGTTACAAACCGAACCGAAATCGAAATCAAACCAAACTAAACAAAAATATATAAAATTAATTGATTAAAGAATAAAATCTAAGAAGATATCTATCAATTATGAGAAATATTGTCTATGAGGTTATGGTTTTTTCTTTTAATTTTTCATATAGTGTGTTTAATGGTTTATCTAAACACTTTTTAACATTGTTGATGTAATTGTAAAAGCTTATTATAAATGTAAACTAAAATCAAACAGATAATATTTTTAATTTAATTGAAAATAATAGAAAGTCTTAGGAAGTTGAAATGACAATAAAATGGAAAAATATTTTATTCTAGAAATGCTTTGAATTTTATTAAAGTTTATTATAAATGTAAACAAAAATCAAAGATATAATATGTTTAATAAAAATCAAAGTTTATTATTCTAGAAATGCTTTGATACCAATTTCTACCCAGGACTACTGACAGAAAGATAGAGCAATAGAACAGAAAAACAGATAAGATGAAAGAAGAAAAGACAGAAGATAAAACACAAATTTAACAAAACTAAGTCTAAATAAATTTAAAATATTCTTAAATTCTATTCAAGTGAACGGTGTCGATACTAGGGTTTAATCTAGTATAACGAGATGTTCATCGAGATTATAACATAAGAAGTTTTGATAAAATAAAAGAGAAATAAACAATGCATGCTTATATTAATTGAAAGTAATGTACAGAGAAAGACTTAGGAGATAGAAACTTACAAGAAATAGCTATGGGTTATATGGGGAAAAACTCGAATGATGAATAAAGGGAAATAAACTGGCTTTTATAGCCTTTCAGGGAATACAATAATTGAGAATATAAGCTTCTCGTGACTAGGTGGAGAGTGGGTGAGATGTGGACATTTTGTCCTTTGTAATCATGAAGGAGCTAGATGTAGAAGCTCTTGAAGTAATTGTAATTGTTGGAATAGTTGAAGATGCTTCCACTTTTGACTTGAGTGCGTGAATAGTGGCATCGCGTGGTTGCTTTGTAATGATGTTGTTTGTTGGTTGAAAGAGACATTGTCTTGTAGCGGAGGTGGCAAATTCTTTTGTAAAAATTGTGGCAAAAGCCATGATGACTTAAAACATAATGATGCTTGTAGGGCTTGTAGGGTCAGATTCATGCATGTGGCAAAAATATGCCAAAACAATCATCTTCATTGAGTGGAACTATTAGAGCTTCGTCTTCATCTGAGTCTTCTGCACAAATTTTTGACATGGTTTCCAACAGTTGAGTCTTTGTAGGTTTTCCTTGAAACCGCTTCTTGATGAACTGTCGAAGAAGTTTTGCATCTGAAGGAACTTGTATAGGATTGACTAGAGGCTGAGCAAGAGACTGTTATTTTCCAGAAAAGAATCTTGTTACAACTTATTTTGTAGCATGGGAGTGATCAAAGGATGACCACCATTTGACTTTGTAACGACGACAGATCCAGAAAGGAGGCTGAGTCGATTGGTTTGGTCTTGGAAGGGCTGTGACAGTGTAATCCCAACAGCATATCCAGGAAAGTTTGAACTTGACATAAAACCAGAAAGATAGTACATGTTGAGGTACTGGGATTGGATGATTGAATTTACTTTTGAAAACTTGTCATCCTTCATTAACAGACGAAGGCAAGATATCTTGAAGAGAACCAAAATGGTTCCACCAGAAGTGTTGGAACCAGAGAGGAACAAATCTTTGTAAGAACTTGTGACAGATGAGAAAAAACCAAGAATGAGAACAATTTTGAGAAAAAACAAAGAAGGCTCTGGACCAAGCTTTCTTGTAGTCCAGATAATTGTAGGAAGCTGGGAGGTAATTAACTAAAAACTTCTTATGGAAGCGGGGATGTTGCTTTCAATCGGCTTCAGATAAAACTTTCATGATTTGGCATTTGGAATGAGAAATCTTTTCAGGATGAGAAGGATCTCGGTGATGAGTGATTACAACTGAGTCAGTGTCGACCCGGTGATGAGTGATCACAACTGAGTCAATGTCGACCAGTATGAACTCATGAAACTCTTGAGTTTTGAGGATGTCGGATTCCTCAAAAAGGGCATTTGTATTGAAGAGATTCTTCGCAATTGCATGGGTATCTTTTGTAAGTGAATAAAAACATGGTTCGATCATTGTGATCGAATCCAAGCAAGGCTTTGTAAGATAAGGAGTTGGAGAAGGAACTTGAGGTTTTGGGAAACTTGTCATTGTAGAGCTTGATTATTCTGCATTTGTAAGAGGTTGATAGGGATTTGTAAGAGACAAGGCATAATAAATAGGGGTCTTGAGTTGTGAAACAGAAGGCGTCATAGCATAATGGGCTTTTGTTTGAGGTTTTGGGGGAGGCTGAGGTCTGAAAGAGGAAGAAGATTGAGAACTCATTTTTGTAAGAATTCTATTGTCAGAAAATCTGCAAGAGAGTTATCTGCTCCTTTTATATACACAATCTCAAAATCGAAAGCAGACAAAAGACATTGCCATCTGGCGAAAATCTGTTTAAAAACAAGATTTAAAACATCTTTGGCAGATTTGTAATCAACACGTAGTAAAAACTTTTGATTAAACAAATCATCTTGGAATTTCATGATGCACAAAACAATTGATAAAACTTCTTTTTTGACAGTTGAATAATTGATTTGGGCAGAATTCCAAATACCAGAATGGTATCGGACCAATTGTATTTGTGTAGATTCAGGAAGACACTGTTTAAGGATACCCCCATACCCTTGGTTAAACTCATCTGTTTCTACAATCTTGAAGGCGTTCGGACTTGAGATCCCTAGACAATAAAGACTTTTGACTTGGGCTCTAACTTGTCTAACAATTTGGGAATGGCCTTCAGTCCAAGGGCTTGGGTTAGACTTAAGTCTTGCATACAAGGGCTTAAGTAAAATTCTAAGATTTTTGTAAAAGTCTGCAACATAATTCAAGGAACCTAAAAATCTTTGTAATTGACTTTTGTCTTTAATTTCATTAGAAAATTTATCAGCAAACTCTATAGCTCTAGAGATTAGAGTGATCATCCCAAAATGAATTTTAGGACCTAGAAATCTGACATTTGTTTGAAAGAGATCAATTTTTGTAGGAGAAATGACTAAAACATTTTCTTTGATAATTTTAGAAAATTGATGCAAGTGTTTCCAATGGTCTTCTAAGGAGGAAGAGAATATCAGTATATCATCGATATACACAATTGAAAAATGAGAAAATGGAGTGAAAATATCATTCATGATATTTTGGAACTCATTGGGTGCATTCTTGAGGCCAAAAGGCATAACATTCCATTCGTAATGGCCGAAAGGAACATTGAATGTTGTATTGTAATGATCATAGGGATGAATTTGGATTTGTCAGAATCCATATTTGAGATCAAATTTAGAGAAGACATGTGCTGAGTGTAATATCTTAATAAGGTCTCTCCAATTAGGTATTGGATACCTAATCCATTGTAAAACTTTGTTCAGAGGTTTGTAATTAATAACAAGACAAGGAGATCCTCGTTCGAGTTCAACAGCTTTTCTGACATAGAATGCTGCACAACTCCAAGGAAAATTTGGAATGACGAATTAAATTTTTGGAAAGAAAACTATGTATTTCAGATTTGCAGAATTCCATTAATTCGGAGTTCATTTGATTAGGATGAACTTTTGTAGGAATCTTGGATTCGCTAAAAGAATGATCATATGGTAAACGAACCACATGGCGATTGTGATTCCAAAATGCATTTGGAAGATCAGAACAAAGTTCTGAGGTGAACTGTTCCTTAAGATGAACAATTTTGGATTGTGTTTGTGTGTCTTTGAGCTGATCCTCAACTCTGCGATAAGCAATCTCATTTTTGAGAAAATGTAAATGTTGTCTTTTTTGAGAAATAAAAATGATAAAATATTTGTCCAGTTTAAGAGAATTAATTTCAGCAGTTTTTGTTTTGCACAAGAATTTGAAGATAATTTCATCACCAAGAATATTGGTAGAAATGCCTTCACTTGTAACACCAAAAGGATAGAGAGTAGTTAGGAATGGTATTCCCAAAATCATCTTTTGAGACATATCCTTAACTAACAGAAAATCCTGTTGGATACAAATATTTTCTTGGCAAATATGAGCACCAACATGTTTGTACTGAACATCTAATTTACTATTAGTAGTAAATAGTTGTTGAGTCGTTTTCTCATAATACTGAGAAAGAATAACTCATTCTGCAATACAGTTTAAATCAACACCGGAATCCACAAGAGCAAAGGTATTTATTATGAAATTCTTATTAATAACAAGGTTCACATTAATATACCATTTGTGATAGGTGACTGTATTTAATTCATTGAGAAAAGCTGGTTCAATTGCTGGTTGAACCTCTTGATTTGAAGAAGAAGGAATATCAGGAACAGAGATTGTATTTTGAACCTGTGGGTTCAACAGCTGTTGAGTAAGCCAAGTTTGACCTTGCTTAAGCTGGCCAATCTTTTTTTTTTTATGATATTAACTTTAGATTGTAAATCAGGAATAGAAACAGAATACTGAGAATGAGTTATGAATCTATTGATAATTTCTTTGTGATTGTAAAAAGGGTTCATGATTTCAGGAACCAGTTTGTGAGTAATTGTATTTTTGATATGAGTCAAATACTTAGTTTTGAGTTTTGGATTATCAATTCGATCAACAAAATCTAAAAGAATACTTGATTATTTAGTTTTGGAGAGTATATTGATTGTGTTTAAAACATTACATGTACAAGCTTTAGCACAATGATCCTAATCAGATTCTTCATGATCAGAAAAATTTGAATCGTAACACATTTGATAGACCTGTAGGTCATCATCAGATGGGTTAGATTCAGACTCAGAATTGAGTAAAATTGTAGTGAGCATTTGCTTAATGTTTTCATCAGCGTCAAGCTCATGAATTCTTTGGGTTGTTCTACAATTTTTTGCATAGTGACCCGGCTTACCACATTTGAAACAAATGGGTTTTTGAACAATAGGGCCTTTGTGTTTTGAAAAATGGGTAGGCTTGTGCGTGCCGTGTCGAGTGGGCTTTTTGTAATAGTTATTATACTGTTTTATTTGTTTTGAGCCATAAGTCTTTTTGTACTTAAAGTGTCGGGCCGGATGAGACCGATATTTTTGTTTGGAATTCTTAGGGAAATGTCTTGCTAAGGGCTCATAGCCATACTGTTGACAAAAAGATCCAAGTTCATTAGAACCATAAATGTTTTGTCTTTTAAGTTGGGCTTTGAAACGAATATCATTGCAGAGTTGCAAAGCAACCTCATTGATTTTAACAATTAAGTCTCCAAACGTAAGTCGTTCAAAAGGAATATCTCCATTGTAATCAGCTTGTAGTTTATCTCTAACAATATCAGCGAAAACAGAAGGTAATCCTGAAAGAAATTTCATTTTCCAAAAAGGATTGTTAGCTTCATTTTGATGCATAACTTTCTTTAAGAATACATCCTTGTAAATTTTGAAATGACTAAGAGATTTGCATCTAATAATCATAAGGAGATCACGGGATTTATCTTGGAATTTTTAGGGATCGCCTATGAAATGCTTAAAAATAGCGAAAATCAAAGTACTGACAATATCCAGAATGTTTTCACCATTTTCAGCTTTGTTAGGTTGTCTATTGAAATCAATTTTTACAGATTGAAAAATACTTTGTTGTTCAATGGGAGTATATAATTCACCCACCAACCTTTTAATTGTCCTGCAAAACCAGCTATAATTACCTCTGCAATACTATGATTTAATTTGCCTTCACTGCAATGAGCAGCAGCCATCATAACCATATTTTGCATTAGTTCGATAATATTTTCTTCTGATAAACCATCTATATTCCATTCATAGATGTTGCCAGTAGAAAATGAACCTTACGTCTGCAAATATTTTTCATCGTAAAACATATCAGGGTAAGTTGGCCTAGGATAATAATTATTGGTTCTAGGCAAAGGATTTGTATTGGTTTGAGTTCTAAATGATCGCATTGGATTAGCCTCAAATCTTTGAAGTTTATCCAATTCATACATAATGTCTGGTTCATTGTCAGAAGAATCAGAACCAATATGAGACAGAGTGTTAATTTGTCTCTTTGAAGATGAAGCCTTGTCAAAGACAGGTGCAGTTTGAATATTCAAAGATGCAAGTCTTCAATTAATCTCTTCCACGATGTGTGGAGGAGAGAAAAGGGCAGCATGTTCAATTGTATAAGGTTTAAAAAAAGTAATTGGGTTGTTTGTTTTTTGGTTTGTAAAACAAATTTTTTTCTGGAACAAGAAGAGAAGTCAATTGTTGGCCAATTTCATTAAGCAAAATATTTGTATAATTATTTTGCTCAATAACCTTCGAAATTCCTGTGGATTCAGAAATAAAAGTTGGATTTTTGAAAGGAGAGGTTGTGTTTGAGATTCTAGTAATGTAAACAAAAATCAAAGATATAATATGTTTAATTTAATTTAATTGAAAATGATAGAAAGTCTTACTGAAGTTGAAATGACATCTTACGTATGATTTGACCACCTTAACCAATTTTTTTATTAAACAAATTAGTTGTAATCCTCCAATTGAATGGGAAAATATTTTATGCTATTTGTGCATTAGATTTTTCCTATAAAATTTGACCATTTTAAGCTTAAGCTATTCATATTTGAATTAGCAACAATTCTACGGGCCCTGAGTTACATGTCTGCTTTGTGTTTGGATGATGTCAAGCACATGGTTTATTAGACATGACATGAAGATGTTATTGGACAATTTCTTTTTGTTATTCAAAAGAGTTTGTATGGAGGGCATTCCAATTGAAGTTCACAGATGCATAATGGGATGCTCCTGATCATTCTGGCTAAGTGGAAAATAATCATCAATATTAAGATGAATCCAGACACTTTGGATCAAGTTACGTTAGACAAATCATGTGGCTGGTACCATCCAGGCACACTCCAAGCAGCGTAGAAGGACTCTTGAATTTGGGTATGAATTTAATAAACGTCACTTGATAACTCAATGTAAAAAAAATTTAAAAATTAAAAATTAAAAATAAAATAAAAAAATGTAAAAGATCCAAAGCCATCCTATATATAATCAAAATTCAAACAAATAATTTGCCTCAATGATAAAAAAAACTAAATGAACAGTTGTTCAACATGAAGTTCAACAAAAATCCAAAATAATGCCCTACATGAAACTTCTTCGAATGGTCCCAAAAACAAATAGTATTACCATATATTCCATGCATCCTAGAAATAAAAACAAAGAAAATTAAATAAAATAGAAAAATGTGTACAAATGAAAATATCTTTGTTAGGGGGTCTAAAAGCCATGTGTACAAATACAAATATCTTTGAATGGTCGCCATTTTTCTTTTCGTAATTTCAAAAAATCGAAATTTTCGTTGAAATTTCGCGAAATCACATTCCTTGATTAGGAGTGCAAAACTGTCTAGCTATCCATTTCATTCAGCCATAGTTGAGAACACGCTATGCTAGAATTTTTAACGAGTTGAATTATGGAGAGATTGGTTTATAGAAAAGCCAAACATCAAGGTGTTTTGAATTTTCTAAGAACTCCAAAGAAATAAGAACCAAAATAAGTTCGGAGTTTCGATTTGTTTCAGCATAAACAATATCACTTTGGAAGCAAGTGGAGGGTGACTTAAAGAAGAACCACTACCTCGAAACCCAACAAAGTGATATGAGTTTATATATATATATATTTAATGTTCTTTAGCATTTCCCAACTATCAAACTAAATATGCATGCTATACTATAATCTTCACAGTAATAAAGCCTATTTGAACAAATTTCAATTAAAATTCCGAAGAAATCTGTAATGGAAAGGAGAACAGTACTTATTAGTAATTTCATCAAACAATTGGTAGACACAACAATTGGCGTCGTTGAAACCGATTTCACACGTAAAGAGAGAGCACTGGAGAAAGAAGATGAGGAGATTGGATGGAAGTGGCTCTAGTCATTTTTGTTTGACTAATAAATGGTTAGTGGTGTGATGGCGGCTCTTATCAAAAGAGGGGTGCCAATAATAGAAATAGGCGAACGGTAAAATGGTACATGGGTGTTGTCGTGTGTAGAATGGGTCGTTGGGTCCCTCACTATTCTTTCACTAAGTAATATACATGCATCACACATGACCTAGGTTCATATATTGCTTGAGGGCAAAATGATCGTGTATTGAACAATCTCAATGGCTCTCATGATAAACAAAATTGTTGCTAAGATGTTCAAACCAAATATTTACAAACAAAATTACACTCATCTTTTTTGCACTAAGAGATGCACAATCTCCACACAGAAGAACACAAAGTTACACAAGCTCAATTTCAGTTAATAAAAAATCAATTTGTGTACAAATTCCATTTTTCAACCTTATAAATATAAACTTAGCCTAAAATCTCATAAACTAGTTAAAGCTACTACTATAATCAAATATGACATTTTTTTTAATACACTCCCAAATGCAACAGATACAGTGAAAAATATTATTTTGGACATGATTAGGGAGAACGTAGGAATGTCGGATATCTTGAAAGTATGATTAAAAAATACAAGCGGATGCAGAAAGCTATGGAATACAAGTTTTCGTCTGAATTAAGGCTGACATTTTAGCAGTGGGTGAAGGTGAGAACCTGAAATTGCAGAAAAATGATGGGAACATGTTAATAATAGAATGACAATGGATCGTGTATATGTAGATGTGCTGGCCAAGGCACTAGCGTATAGCACAGGAGCGTAACAATCAACCAATGCAATTCCTTGTCAAAGTGGATAAATTATTGATTTCCCAAACTATCCATGTTCAATGATTCCTATGTCCTCACATCTTTACCTACAAGTAACAACATTTGTAGTCCTCTTCCATCGATAGAACATTGCATAGTAAAATGAAAAGTTACCAATACAAGTTCAATCCAACTCAAACAAAGAAAAGAAAATTTGCAATTTCCTCCAGTTCATAAGGAGATCAAAAGAATTGATCGATTAGAAGCATAGTTTTTTATTTTTATATAATTTTCTTCAAAAAATAAAAGAAAAGCGAGTGACCAATGCAAAGATAGATAATGAACACTGTGAAGGGAAGAGAAGAGGGTATTTATAATTATAACAACTTTTGTTGCATATGGAATAAGAAATTGAAAATTATGAAAACAAAACAAAACTCATGGAATTGAAGAGTAGGTTGTACCATTCATAACTTCATTGCCTACTTATATGACACAAATTAAGTATGACAAACTTACTTGGCACAAACTTCCAATGGAAAATTACTTATAAATTGAACCATATTAACCGGGTTTACAAAAATCCAATCCGAACCAAATGTGTAATGAAACTAAACCAACATAACCGAAATAAAATTCAATGAAATCGAAAGTCAAATTGACAAAATTGATGCTAAACTGATTTAAATTGAACCGAACCAACAAAAAATTTGTATTATCTATATATTTTTATACGATACATAAAAACAAAAAAAAGAAGTAAACACACACAGAGATATATATCGATTCGGTTTGCTTTCCTCGATTTTTCCAACCTAAAACCATAAACCGAATCGTTACTTAGGTTTCAAAATGTTACTAACCGAACCGAAACTGAAATCAAACCAAACTTAACTGGTCAGTTCAGTTTGGTTCGGGCAGTTTGATCGATTCATTCAAATTTTTTTGTTCAGTCCTAAGAAAATGGTTGAATTCCTAACACGAATGTGTTACACCAACAAGGCCATGCACCACCTTTTATTATTTTATTGGCAAGAAATGTCTTGTTTGACCATTACATCGCGAAATCAAATGTTGAAAGCAATGTTATGAAGTTAGGAAACAAATTCAATGCGAACATTGTTTCTACACAAGTTAAATAGGAATCATAACTAAAATAAAAAATAATTGGGAATCAGAGTTTTGCAACCAGGATGACGTGTCACAATCTAGAATGATAATGTATTCCTTGAGATACGTGTGAACCTCCTTAGACTGTGATGTGACACCCTAATTACAAAAATCTAGCTGCAAAATCTATGTTCCCTAGCAAGATTGAATGAAAACACATAACTCAATATAACTCCACGTTGACCTGAACATTTGCATGACTTGCGTAAAAACTACTTGATAAACACAACATTTAAGTGTACCGTGTACGGTACACAATCAATGAAATCAAATCATGAAGCAAAAGTTTACATGGCGGTCATCTTTTGAGATACCATACGTGTAAAACTATCTTAACAACAACAACTATCATTAAAGGGAAAAAAACCTAAATATGATAAGAAAATGAAGCTATATATCCATGATTTGTTTTTTGATCCAATACATCCATGACAAATAACTTTGCATATGGCAACTTCAATAGCTCGCGTTTAAGAGGAGCATTCCTCAAATATGCTGAAACACGAGACACATGCATGTAATATTTCAACAACATTTACAACAATAATGACCCAGAATAAAAACATATACACACTATAACTACTCAATCCACATGGTATGATATTGTTTGTTATGGGACTTAACCACCCACACGACTTTAAAATGCGTCTTATCAAGGGGATACAAACTTGCACATAAATAGTTCATTTCATTCCCTCACCTAAGCGATGTATGGACGGGCAGAGGCTGACATGTTACCTTGAGTAGGCAGGCAAAGGCTGACATGCTACCTAAGTGTCACATCGCTTAAGTAATAGACGAAAATGAACTATTTATGTGCGAGTTTATATCCCCTTGATATGATGCGTTTTAAAGTTGTGAGGGTTGTTAAGCCCAAAACAGACAATATCATACCAATGGGTTAGGTCGCTACACACACTCGCACACAGAACATTGAATAATAAATGGTAGCGGCTTTTTGACACCACCGTTTGTCGAAGGACACTGCCCCCTTTATGGATGCGTTGAATGACACCACCAATATGAACCCTTTATCACCCACTATTCATCTTCTTCTACACCTTCTATATTTTCACAGACGGAATAACACCACCTTTTCTATTTTACTCTTCTTATTTGTTTTTATTTTTCTTATTTGTTATTTTTCTCATATCTTCCTCTCTTATTATTTTCCTCTTATTCTCTTCGCCCCGATTTGTTTTTTTCCTGCCCACGAGCATTAGAAAAATATTGAGGATAAGAGAAGAATAAGATAGGAGAATTAGATGAAACAATGGGGTACTAACTCAGTGGTAGACGTGTGGTAGATAGAATCACAAATCCAAGGTTCAAACCCTGTCAACAACATTTGAAGTGGGAGGGGTTGAGGAAAAAAATAGAAGAAAATAAACATAGAGAAAAAGAAGAAGATGAATAAAAGAGGAGAGGAGAAGGAAATAAGATGCACCCGGAATGGGGGAGGTGGTGGTAGCGAGGCGAGGCGGTGCAATGGTGGTGGTGGGGCGAGGCGAGGCTAGGCGGTACAGTAGTAGTGTGGGTCCCTGAAAGAGAAGAAAGGAAAAGATAGGTGGTTTTTTAATTTTTTAATTTTATTTTATTGGTGGTGTGCTTTGAAAAGGTAGTGATGGTATTCTTCAGCAAAAAAATGGTGGTTTAAAAAAGTCGTTGTCTTCGTTTGAAGAAGAGGAAAGAAGAAGGCAAAGTTTCAGTGGAAGACGTTGAAGAAGCAGAAAAGATTGGAACTTGAGGTCGCCACTGAAAGGTAAACATCGGGATTTCATTTGGGTTTTCTTTTCTTCCATTGTTTTAAACTTATCAATAGTGGTTTTGGGGGTGTAAGTAAGGGTTCAAGAACTAACACTCTCTCTCATCTAGGATTAACAATCAATCGATTAAGCTTCATTTGAGCTTCAATCGAGTCATTCAATTCAATCTATTGAGAAACAATTTAGGTATGAGCATCATCTGAGCGAGAGCGAATTCATTTTATTTTTCTTTTAAAATTTCTTCTATTGTAAAACCATGGAAGTGTTGATGAAACAAAACAATTAAACGGAGTAATGGCCAGTAAATGCTTGAAAAATGTGAAATAATCAAATTGCCTTGAGTACCACAAGATATCTATACAAACAAATAAGCTCCTGGAGTCTCATATTTTGATTTGGGTTAGTATTTAGTTTGTAGAAATTATGTAGTACCTGCTGGTAGTAATGTAACTTTACTGTTTTTACCTGATGTAATGATACTTGGAACTGAATATGTATTTTTGATAAATACTTGATTTAGGATAACTAAATTTCCTTATAGAGTATTGGCATCAAAAAAAAAACACACACTAGCCCCTGCTGCATGTTCTCAAGGTAAATGTGTACACATAAGAATGTTGTTGTTTAACTGTTGGTTAACCAAATATTTTAATGTTGTTAAAATTTCTTATTAATGGAAGTGAAAATTAAAGGTGTAGTTGACCTTTCCAATTCTCCGTGGATGTGACCACATCTAAATCTAAATTCGAGCAGCTTCGAAGGATGAATCTGAAGTAGTTGCGAAGCACGACGAATTTTCACAGGTCTGTATTTTTTTTTTTTTTTGTTAAAGCCGCCAGCGGGAAAGGCTTGTTTATGGCATGCTGTGGTTGTTTTACTTTGTAAACTCTATAGAGTTTGCAGGAAATTAAAGGAATGATATATTCATTCGATTTACTTATTTCCAAAGTGATTAAAATGGGCGAACGCGTGCAATGCACACGGGTGAATGCTAGTTGCAATTAAAGATCTTATGCTATGGTTGCCTGCATATGTTTATTGAAACTTAATCATGTGAAAAATTTGGGTGACGGGAAGAGGGTTAAGGTTTTCACCTGATTGCTTGGGATTTGTTACAGAAGAAGAAGTGTAAGGGCGTCTGGGTATCAGAAAATTGGAAAATTCCATACAGCCGTTATGGTCCTAAAGAAAATGACCTCTGGAAAGAGTCATAATAAAGGCAAAGGATGGCATCTCTGGTCAAGGTTGATTACGAAAGAGCTTAACTCCCCTAATGGCGGCACAATATAGAGGGGAATCATCAACAACAAGATGGACTTTTTCCAAGAACAGGAAGGAAAAAAGTGAGTTGTTTGCTTTATATAACTAAGTGTTCATAAAATTGTCAGAATGGGAGTTTAGTTTTTGTGAAACAACAACAAAGTAGTTTTCAGGAAAGGTGGTAAATGGTAGTAGATTTGTATGGCGTAACATATTTGTCGGAAGAACTTGTTTATTATTTATATATGGGGTTGTTCTTTTTCTTTTATTGAATTTTGTTTCTGTTTGGTACCTGGGGAACTTGCAGTTAATATTTTCATTTTTCTAAACTCTGAAGTGCCCTTTTTTTTGGGATCTTTGCAGTTTTTTCTAAAGCCCAGGCAACACCTTTCATTGCCTGCTTTTCCTGCCAATTTCCATCACCCTTTGCCTGGAAAGAGCTCAGGCGGTCAACAGGGGCAGCCTGTTCGTGTCACTGCCATCACTTGGCTTAAGTACTACTTCGATGACATCCCTGGCTACATCATTCAATCCCACTTCAACAAGGGCCTGGTGAGTTAATATTTTGTTCTTTAACTAACTTGCTTGTGATATTTGTTCATTTGCTATTTGTTAAAGATCATGACTGGTTGACACAGTTACAACTTACCAATCACAATTTAGTTCACTGATCCTTTTGGGTCTGATTCGAGTGTTATAGATTTCTTCTAGCTGTTCATCGTTTCGGTATGAATTAGCATCATCTCTTTATTAATTTGTTGGTTGTACTAACTGTCTTTACCATTAGGCCCAGATGGAATGTCCAAATCCTAGTGACGTATCCAATGAAAAGCAAACTGAACCACATTCCTTAGTTAAGGTATTGAGATTTTCAGTCGTAAATATGTTAACTTACACAAACCACTACAAATGTGAGTTTATACAAATCAATTTTAGCTGTCCAACCTGTTTTAGTTTAATCTGCTACTTAACATTCTGCAGATCAGTCCAAATGATGCCATGGAGGCTGGCGCAAAAATATATGTGCCAGTGTCGATTGCTGAGGCAGCGATTTCCAAGGGAGTTGATACAATTCCCGGTGGAACTCTGTATCCAAATGCTGATGAGATAGAGTACTTGCAAAGGCTTGTGATGTATAAGGTAAGTTTTTTCTTCTTTTTTTTTTTTTTTTTTTTTTTTTGAAAGGCAAGTAGAGTTTTTATAGGATCCCAGAACCCATAAAGATGCCGCAAGCTGGGTTTGAACCCATGACCTAGTGGTACCATCCGCCAAGCTCTAACCGTTGAGCTGTCATGCCATTGGCAAGTTTTTTCTTCTTGCTTGTGTCATAGGGTTGGGTGATATTGCTTGCAGAGTTGGGTTTGACAAGGTCAGGCGCGACCAGGTTTGGATTTTTTACATTGTTTTTGCCCGCATATCAACATAGCATGCGGTTCACTCCGAATTGGTGATTCACTGTTAAAAATGGATGCTAGTTCTGTACCAGTATCAACTTGTATTCCTATAGAATACATATCCCCCTCTGCTGCTCTACTAGGTGTATAGTGTGTCATGGTAAAGGCAGGGCCATGTGACCCTAAACCAGACTCTGGTGAAATTTTCATATGACTGATTGTGTTATATTATGGATGCATGTTTCGATTAAATTATGGGTTTAACTTGATTTGTTTCAAATGTTTTATGAGAAGGCATCGTTTGCTAGGGTCAGAATACTTTCAAATTAATTATTATTTAAAGTATAATTAACAGTTTCAATCTAAAACATTATTAACAACTGAATCATTTGTTTCATGAATTGATACCCATTTCTAGTTGAGTAGAGGTGTTTAAAGGATTTGGTCTCCGCAACACCATGTACTGTGATTGAGTTTGGTGAAATCTGGTTAAGTTGTTCATGTACCTATATTAGTGAATGCTTTTAATTCGAAGGACTTTGTTTTCCTGTTGAGATAGGCTATCTTCTTGTGTACTCTCAGTTTTCCTTTATTTATTTATTTATTTTTATTGGTATAATTGTAGTTTCCGATTAAAGAAAATTGTTCTTATTAATTAAAAAACTGGAGAATACTTTTTATTGATGAAAGAAGATTTTGTGAAATTTCACGATTCTGCAATAATGGTACTAAATAAGCCTCCCAAATTGCCAGTCAATGTTAGGTTCTCATTTATTGTTGTTGTTTAATCAATCATATCCCTTTTGCTTGATTATGCCAGTGTTAGTGAATCGTAAATCGTAATGTGTAAAATTTAGATTTAATTGTAAATCATAAGATTTTTTTAATTATAATATATATATTTGCCTTCATTTAGGAATATATCATTTCTTTTTACTTACATTCTTTGTACTCTTTATAGCTTTCAAAATTACCTGGAACTCGAAGTGTGTTCAGCTTGATCAAGTATAAAAAGTGGAGCAATAGATGTGGCAGATGCGAATGAGATGACCATTAGAACGACCATTGTGATTGAAGAGAAATTGTTAAAATGAAGATGAATGAATGTAATCCAAGTTCAACTTTGCTTTTGTGATGAAGAATTACAAAAGAAATGATCAATTCCAATAGACTGTTGTTTGTGCAAAATATTGCATTTATCAAGTCTTTTTTAAAATTCTAGGAAAACAAACAAAATATAGTAAAGCAAAATGGACTTCATTTGCCAAAAAGTAAAAGATTTTATTTGCCAAAAAGTATAAGACTTCAACACTTCTTGTTCAAACTAACATTCTATCATATACGCAAAATATACCCAAGAATGTGTGGAAGCGTATACAAAACGACTCCCAAAAGGCAAAATATAAACTATTAAGCAATAATAACTATTAAATTAGAAGTTAGAGTCTTTCCCTGATTTCAACTTTGATCCCTTCATGAAGTAGTTTCATGCTCATCGATAATTGCATCAATAATTGCAATGTCTGATCAATGACATCAATCTCATCTTCCAAGTCATAACCTTCTTCCTCTTCATCTTCAATGACTTTGTTATTTTCTTTTGTCGACTTCGTTAAATTTCTTGGTCTTATTCACATTAAAATTCAAAAATAGTAACTATAGTAAACAACTAGAAGTAAATTTGAAGAAATAAAGCAAACAAGTAATAAATTATTAACTTACGACGTCGTTTTCGGCTTGGCTCTGCTTAATTATCAACGAAACAATTTACTATGTCCAACTATGAGGTATCATTGGGGAGCGTCAGATCTTCTTGCTCTACAATCCATTCATTGTCATTATCTAACTCTGACAATAGAATGGTATCTGTGCCTTGTGTCCTATGTTGTTGGCGTTGGTCAATAGCAAAATTGTATTTGACAAATACAAGTGCATTCAATCGCTTTTATTCTAATCAATTTCGCTTATTTGTATGAATTACCATGCATATAACATATTAGAAAGTTAAATTACTAAATATCCACATCATACATGACAACTAATTAGTTAAAATATGAAATAAACAAACAATAATTTTTTGCTCACTTGATCAAATGTGCTCCAATTAAGTTCACACCCCGTAGCACTACAAGTCAAGCTCAAAATTCTCTTAGTCACATTCTGCAATTCTGGACAATGGCTTCCAAAGCTTTCCCACCAATAAGCTACAATAATAATATCATAATTTTAATACATAAAAAGACATAAACATGTAATCCATGGAAATGTTCAAGTTAAATAAACATTAAACATACCAGGTTGTTTCGTGGTCCTTGCCTCAATGGCAGATTGTCTCCCAAATGTCCCAGCACCTCTTCTGAACACATCAAGTTGTTGGTCAATGAGATTCATTTCTCGTCTCGATGGAATCAAATGCTCAATTGTTTCATAACAGCCATCCATGATCTCTTCATCCGCTTGAAAGTTGTCACTGTAATGGAAACGAGGATTAAGATAGCATGCTGCCGCATGTTAAGGGCGATGGAGTTGTAGATTCCACCTTTCATCAATGACATTCCATATTTTTTTGTATCTCGACTCCTTGTTCCCAAGATTATTTGCAATTTTTTCCTTTGCTTGATCCATAGCTTCATAAATGTCGCCAATGAGAGGTTTATCATCCTCATCAACTAAACGCAAAACAGAACCAATGGAGATGAACAATTAATATTATACTTCACCCCGGGGCAAAATTGTTTATCCCCCAATATAATATGCATTACCTCAAGTGCCCCTGGCTTTGTTGAAAAATGAGATTCTTCCCACTTCGTGCAAGTAAACATACTCCTCAAGCCAACCTTATTATCAATAATGTTTTGTAATGTGAGGTAGACTGTGGCAAATCGAGTGATGGTTGGCCTTGCTAACTCCCTACCATTAGTGTGCTCTCTCGTGAGGCTCAATACCCACGTGTGGCTATAAATGTACACTGTTACTTTCTTGGCATTTTTAACGGTTTCACTTGGGAGGGGCAAATCACCAATGCCCGAAAGTATAAGATCTATCAAGTGTGCTGCGTAAGGAGACCAGAAGAGGTGTGGCCTATTTTTCATAAGGTATTCCCCAGCTTTGACATAAGCCGAGGCATTATCCGTGCACACTTGGATTACATTTTCTTCACCTACTTCCTGTACCACTTCATCCAACATCAAGTGCAAGTTTTCAGCATTGTGAAATATGCTTGATGTATCAAGGGACTTCAAGAAAATAGTTCCCTTTGGACTATTAACAAGAAAATTTGTAATGCTTCAACTTTTACCATCGGTCCACCCATCGGACATAATAGTGCATCCATATTTCTTCCAATTTTTTTGTAGGCTTCAAGCTTCACATTCACCGCTTCCACTTCCTTCTTCAAGTAGGTGTTCCTAATTTCATAGTAAGTGGGAGGTTTTAATCCACTCCCAAACTTACAAATTTCATCAATCATTTATTTAAAATATACACTTGTCACAATGTTGAAAGGCAAATCACATCCATAACTGAACCTAGAAATTTTGACACAACATTTTTCCCTATCAGTTGGTTTCCATATCTCATTCATGGTAGTTTTTTTTTTCACCTCCATAATCAACTTTGCTTCCACCTACATTTCCATCATCCCCATACATTGGAGCATTCATTTCCATCCTTTCAGCAACCTTTGCAACCACTTTATCAGTACACATCTTCTTGAATAGTAAATAATTTTCATTTGAATTGCTCAAGCATGGTGAAGTATCCTTGTTTGTTCTTCCAATATGATTTTTCATTTGAAAAATCCCTCCCCACGTCTCTTTTCCACAAAAATTACACTTAACATGTTGTTTATTATTATTCACAGTGACACAATGTTCCCAAGATAATATGACATAGTGATAATAGTAAAGTAATCTAATGAAAAATATTAAAAGACAATGAGAAGTAAACTTTTTTACCTTTGGTTGAAGCAAAATTTCATTTGTTTGGTGAAAACACTTAATGTATGAAGTTAAAAGAAACAATCACTTGTTGGTGGTAGCCATTGAAAAACATTGAAATAAGAGATTTTTCATAGAAAAGTCAAGTTTGCAAAGGGTGGGGTTTTCTTTACTTGGGAAAAGTTAGGTTTATAAAAGTTAATTGGGGATCGATTTTGCACTTTATAGATGAAAACACACTCTGGAAAATAAGGGTGCCCCTGTTATATTATGTTTTTTTAGGGTTTAAGTATAATAATTAATAATAAAAAAATTATTTAGGGGTCCCTGACCCTGACCTTCATACATAATCACTACTACAAATATAGGCTTGCATAGCGCTTAAAAATAGGCTTAGATAGCGCTTTTTAGCGCTATGCAAGGCGCGTACTTGAATAGCGCTTCGTTAGATAGCGCTTTATTAAGCGCTATCTAAGCGTTAAATTTTTTTTTTAAATTAGCTTGCATAGCGCTTTTATGAGCGCTATTTAATTTTGTTGATTTTTTTTTAATTTTTTTTTTTTTGATTTTTTTTTAATTAGCTTCTAAAGCGCTATTTAATTTCGCTTGTCAAAGTATCAAACAGGGAGTTTGTCAAATTATCAAACATTTCATGCTCCATCTGAATCGTTGCTTAAGATGCAAAATTGAATTAGTCGAGAAAGAAATACAAAACCTCTTGGTTTCAACCTTTTTTGTTCCAGTACAAGAAAGGGTAACTGGTAGCAAAACCAGATTTTAGCTCTAACGTACCATTTCTCTCTATCTGTCTAAACTGTGTATGTGAACATGATTGTCTATACAAAAGCTGTCTTTCACCAAATTTGTTATCACTAACTACACTATCACTTTGTAACAGGGGTTTCTCTCTCAACTTCCAAAACACATGATATGAACACCATGGAAGGAGAAACGCGCAACAAAATAAAAAATTTTGAGGACATGTGCTTTACAGGATGTGAGAATAGCACAAAATGTACAGTTCTGAGGAGCAGGCATGTCACTATAGCAAGTGTTCAGTTCAAAAGAAGATGAGATTACTCGTCCAGACGCTGGATCTCACCCTTCAATATGCGGTTGTTGCTTTGGACTGTGAATCCAAGGACTGAAGGATCGATCCGCCTACCTTTCTTAGCTTTCTTTTTAATAGCTTTAGATCCTCCTAGTTCATCATTCAATGATTCTGAACCTCCACCACATCCAGCCTCTGGCATCCCAGGTTTCTGGGAGGTGTTGCTGCTCTTCAGCTTGTCCACAAATGATGTTTCTGACACATCTGTGTCACTGCCAGACAAGTTTTGCCCGACAAACACATCCTTTACAGGTACCGAAGTTTCAGAAACCTTGACTGCAAGAATTCCTTCAGAGTCACGTCTACCATCTGAACATTATCAAACACATAAATTCAAATAATGCCAATAAGGTATTGAAAGAAAAATGAAAATTATCAAACACATAAATTCAAATAATGCCAATAAGGTATTGAAAGAAAAATGTGCAGGTTTCGAGCCCTGCTGAAGGCATATAATGGTTCTGGGATCTGCTCGCCTTTCAACAACAACAAAGGAAAACAAAAGTGCAGGGTGGTTCATCACTAATAAGTTCATAAATGCCTTTTTACTTCACAAGAATAATTAGATATGATCCCATTTATGTAATTCTTTGACTGTTGTAAAAACCTTTGTTGGAAAATGATCCAATTTTTAGGGCGGCATTGATTGATATGTGAGGAACTCTCTTTCCCCAGCCCCCTACACAATATATGAAATTGTCATGGGTTGACAAAATAACAGAATCGTTCTGCAAACTAGCAACATGAGAGACCATTTGCCAAGAAAAATGGCATCTTACTGAAACACATGAACCCGCGAGTTACCACCTAGCTAACTCAAGATTACTTAGCAAACTTTTCTCTAGAACAGTAAAAGATTGTGTTTAGATGAGTATACCATCAAAAGCCGCAATGCCGAATGCATTTTTCCCTTTGACATGTGGTGCAGAAGAAAGTCCAGAGAGAACTTCATGGGAAGGTAAACCTTGTGAGCCGAATTGACATTGCAGTAAAGAGATATCACGCCCTTGGGATACGGTAAAAGATACCCTGACAAAGGAGAAAAGTTTAAAATGTTGAATAATACAAAATAACACTTTGCTGCTCACATTCAATGGAAAATTCTAGGGTCGAGGGAGGGAACGAGGGAGGGAGCGAGGGATGGGTGGTGACCACCCATCCGCCTCGAGATAAGTGACATCTCATATTTCAATTTTGATGCGCTTATCTCGAGGCAGATGGGTGGTTACCACCCATCCCTCGCCCCCTTTCCCTCGATCTGTAGCAAAGCTCTAAAGTCAACCAGGGTCCACAATTCCATAAAAAAGAACAAGCCGTCAACCAAACCCAAAGAAGGAACGAGCCATAACTTTTTACAGCAAAAAAAATGTTTAATTTCATTTCAAGAAATCTTTTATCGAATGTAGAAACAAACACCTTCATGTACAATATTGTCATTGCAGATTGTCTTTTACAATCCCTCCTAAGAGAAAAATGAGTGAGAACGAGATTAGGATTTAGGGGGATTTAGGGTATCATCATTGTAGACTTTCGAGTTGATCCAGCTTTTCTAATTCAGTGACTGAAAAATATTTTTTTCACGTAAAATACAATATTTCTCTCTAAAGTGAATTGATTAGTTGTTAGCATTGAAAGTTGTATGCAATCCTCGGTTTTAATGTCTTATCATTTCAGCTGAAGCTCACCTTCAGAAGGTATGTAATACTTAATGACTCATAGTCATACGTTTATATTAATTAAGCATCGTTTGCAAATCAACCCCACAGTAGTTACATGGAAGTCTATTTGATTAATGTAAACTTTACTTACTGGACACTATCCACAGGGAAAAGTGAAAGTTTAGAAATTACAATTATTAAGTTTTTGCATAGACACACATGTGTAACATTTTTCACCAAGGTCTAATTGCACTAAATGACTTTTAGTCGTTAACGTATTACAAACTTCAAAATAATAAACTTAACTGTGATCTGCAGGTTTTCCTAAATCCTAAAACAAAAATTAAAGCAACTAATTTTAAGATGTCGCCTGGCAGTTGTTACTTGTTAGTGTCTGTAGAAAGAATTCTCAGTTTCTCACCTGTCTTTGGACATATCTTCATCAAACGTGTTATCCAGACCCGAAATATAGTTGTAGAAGCCATTATGCCCATCTGCACCAATCATTCTGTTTCCACATGAAAAAGTTTCAAGGTAAAAGTTAATGAAAATGGACAGTGATAAAGGAATACCTCTGTTTCCAGGTGACGTGTGCTTCGTAACGCTACTAACTGGCAGCTCCAGTTGATCTACAGCAGTCACTCCAAATTGCTCAATCATGCTACCTTGAACCCCTAACCCAGGATTGCCTGTCAAACCCTTGCTTAGAGATCCATGTTTCATAGCCTTCTTTACATCATTCCAGTCAGATGATTTTGTCCCAGCATACGACTTACCAACCACATCAGAATTCCTGGCAGGTACAGTTTCGTTCCTGTCGATGGATAACTGCTCAAACAATGCCCCAGATTGAGATCTATGAGGCAGCCGATCACTGCTTAACTGAGCACCCCTATCCAAATTTACCATTTGATCCTGCATAAAGCTGCTAAAATTGGAGTGTTGAGGCCCATCCATGAAGGAACTGCCCGACTGAACTGTAGTCCTGTATGAATGATATGAAGATCTAGATCCAGAAATGTGCCCAGAAGAATCCCTTCTTTCATAAGATGAGGTAGGAGCACTGCCACTCCTTTCAGATGACTGACTGTTTTGAAGGCCCATTTTCTGCTGGAACAAATCCATCAAAACTCGTTTTGAGTTCCCGTTATTTCCTCCTTCTTGAATCCATGAATTTGGGTCCTTAGACAACATGTGAACTTCTGCTTCCCTTTTCCATTGCTCAGCTTTGAGATGCATTTGTTGAATTCGAGGATCCATCCATCCGTTTCCTAGCTGCTCATTGGGTTCAGAATAGTGGTTTCTAAAAGCATCCAAATTTGAAGTATTATACTGGTTAGGAACTTGGTGATGGTAAGAACGACTGGCAGAATCCATTGTGCCATATTGATCAATTGAGTGCATCTGACTGTGGCTATCCTGCATGTCTGAACTTTGCATATGACCCATACCATTTATGACATCCATGCTCATCCGACTAAGCAATGCCCCTCTGGAAAACAGTTAAAAGTTATCATAAGAAATAGTTGCCAACTTATCTATAAGTAGAAATGCTTATGATTAACAAACTAGGATCATGAGACAAGCCAAACAGATCAATCAATCTTCAGCACAAATTTTCTTAGTAAACAGTTTCAAGCAAACAATTATGATCCTAAAGGAAAACAACCACGAATTGCAAGGGCTGGGGCTGTTGTAAACAATTCAGGTGCCTGCACAACCATCTCTATGATGAGAAAAGACTATTGTTTTTGTCTCGTAATCGATCTAGTCAAAGGTCTGAATTTCATGAAACCTGTTTATACTTGCAGAATTCAGACATATAGTTAGACTAATAGGGAAAAACCTAAACTTGCAGAATATTAACAAGTGATGAATGGTAGGAAACAAGACGTTTAGCCTTAATTTACTCTTGGTCCTTTGTTCTTTCATTGTTTCCATAAAAAGATCTGTGCAGTACTCCTTGCACTGTGAGTGGCATGCTTTGGTGGAGAAGTAGAGTGTGCCTCTTTTACCTGTCAAGTGGAAGGCTCATCCCAAAGTGCATTCACTGAACAAAGGTATGCAGTATTCTAGTAAGAAGATCTACGAATGCAGTTTTGGTGAAGAGATCAGAGATGGAGCTTCAAAATTGCAGCCTGAGTTTATGACTTGAAAACCTAGTTTCCATCCAACTGTAACCCAGGAAGCTAGGAACTTGAATTTAGGGATATTGTCATAGGACAAGTCTGTTTGATGTAGAAGACAAACAAGTAGTTCCCCAATGTAACTCCTGTCATCAAATCAACTCAATGCATTAGAGTTGTGACAAAATGGTCCTAGCATAAAACTTTGCAACTCAGGAAATCAGATGCTGGACTGTTAAAAACAATTCTATTGAAGCAGTGTATAAATTTCAGATGACTTTAGAATGTCACAATACACCAAAAACAACTGTAATCCACTATGCCTCATCGTGTTTTCATGAGACGGATATTAATGAAAACCCTTTTCAACAAAAAAAATGGCTGCAAATGGATCATCAAAACTAGTTTACACTAAATAAATAAGAGACTGTGCTTGCAAGACAATAAATCGCATAACAAACATCTTTTTTACCTTTCCTAGTCCTTCATCCTTGTCAACCAAGGTTGGTGGTCTTCCTCTCCCTCCAGAAACCTCAACCTGCAGAGATGACGATGCTAGGCAATGAAAATTTCTCACAATTTATAAGTATGCTCTCAACATAGTGGAATAAAAGATTAGCTCTCAAAATAGAATGGAATAAACACTCAAACTAAAAATTTTGAAAGAATAAACCAATGGCTCTTAGGTGGAATTCATCAATTTTAGGAAAAATTTACTTTAAGAAATAGATTCTAAGCATAGATTTCACTATGTCATGCACTGTTAAGTGTTAACTGAGCAATTAAGATTTGTCCAATATCTAACCCAAATGAATTACAAATGGGAACCCTGATTCTGAATGGAAAAATGAGAAATAATGTAATTCGAACAAAAGAAATCATAGCAGTCCATGATTCACAAACGAGTGTCAACAAAGAACTTCAATCTCACAGAAACAGATTGAGAATATGCAAGTGATGAAGTGACATCCCACACTTCACTAACACTCAGCTCATCTTGATTGCTAGTATACCATACTGCAGTAAAGATAAGTTACTCTTGATGTTTTACTTCAATTCCTAATTTAACCATACATAAAGAAGGTGAACAAAGACAAAATAAATGAAGCCTGATATTTTATCCTCAAAGTAATCACAACTCAGGGCCTATTCTGCCACTTGTGTTGTTCTTGCAAAACAATAAACCAAAGAAAAACAGAACAAAACGAAGAAGAACAGATCTAAACCATCGCAGGTTTGAAGAAGAACAAAACCATAAACCATCGCAGATTCGCAGGTTTGAAGAAGAACAAAACGAAAAAGCCACCAAAGAAGCAGGTTACCACTTACCAAAGGTCCAGATCTGATCTCTGAGTATGAGTTTCTTCTACTTCTGAGTTCGTCTTCCTTCGATTTGTTCTTCTTCTCTCTTCGTCTTCCTTCTTCTTCGATTTCTTCTTCTTCTTCCTTCGATTTCTTCCAAGTCTTTCAGTCTTCTTCCCTTCGATTTCTTCTTCTTCTCTCTTCTGGCTTTCTTACTTGGATCTGAAAAAGGAAAAAAATCGATCAGTCTTACTTGGACCTGAGTCGCCTCCTTCCTCGGTTCCTCGCCTCCTCGCCTCCTCTGGTTCGTCGCCTCGGTTCCTTGCCTCCTCGCCACATCGCCTCTGTGTGTGTTTGAGAAGGGGAATTCTAAATGTCGAGGAAACCAAAATCTGAAAAAATGAAAAAATGAGGGTTTGTGATCTTAACCGTCCGATCGTATCAAGATCTGAAAAAATGAGATTTAATTTGATATTTGATTAAAATCGAAGCGCTATTCTAAATGTACGTAGCATAGCGCTTCGAAAGCGCTATGCAAGCACTTTAAAAGCGCTATGGTAGCTTTGGTAACGTTTTTTCTCATAGCGTTTTTTAAAGCGTTATTTAAGACATAAGTAAGATAGCGCCTAACTGAAAAAAAAAATTAAAAGCGCTATTGTAGCGTTTTTTTTTTTTTTTTTAAAGACAAATAAGCGCTATCCTAGTGCCCACTTGGATAGCTCTTTAAAAAAGCGCTATCTAAGTGGCGTTACCTAAGCTAATATTTGTAGTAGTGAATGAAAACAAAAAATCGATTCAACACTTGTAAAGAGTCGAGAAAAAATCAGGGCAGAGAGAACTTGCAGAGAGTCGAGAAAAAATAGCTCAAAATCGCTTCCTTCTTCAACATATATGGAACATGAAAAAATCGACAAAATCGCCTTCTTCTTCAACAATTGACTCGAAACTTCTTCAACAGATCCTTCTTCTTCTTCAATAATCGAGCCGAAACGACTTATTCGAACCAATTTGAGCCGAAAATAGCTCGAGAATGAGCAAATATGAGCTGGATATGAGGGATTGACCTTGAGAAGAAACGGATCTGAGAAGGTATGTCTCTGATTTTTTTTCTTAGACTCTTGTTGTTATTCTTCTTCCCTGTTTTTTTTTCCTGTTGGTATTATCCCTTTTGTGCGAAGCATATAATCGGATGTTTGTTCTTCAATCGCGATGTAACGATTTCACCACTGAATCGGTGGTGATTCACTCCGATTTTTTGGACCATTTAAATCGTTTGCATGCCGAGTCGATTCATATCGGCGATTTGAATTGCGATTTTCACCGATTTATACAACACTGGCCTTTATATCATTTGGTTGTAGGGAAATGTACCTATACATAACAATATGGATGACTTGGCTGCTGCTGCGCTTTCTTTTGGATATGAATAGGGTCCTAAGTTGGTGAGTTTCATATTCTATTTTCCTCCCTTGTGCCAAACCCACAACTTTATTTAGTAGTGGAGTGAGTCTTTAATATTATCTCGATATATAATGTCAACCACTGTTACATTATCAATCTTAACTTGCTTATATTTTGACTTTTCTAGGCCATGCTTTGGTCACCCGTCTTATAGATTTCTTCATAATTTGAATTTTCCTTATGAAAATGATGAATTTCCCACTCTTTTATCAGGTGCATCGGCTTGACAAAGAGGGTAGTAGTATCCTTTTAATGGGGAGAACAATAGAAAGTGTCAAGCGCTTGCAAAATTTGTTCAATGACACAAGTAAAGTGAAGTCTCCATCTAAGGTACTCATTATTTGTCCTTATAGTTAATTAGTGATTAGTATTGAAAAAGAGAAAGTATGTAACATATGAAGCTGAGGTTTAGGTTTATTTTTTGAAATTTTTTTGCTAATCAATCATCTAGACATGGAATGATGCTTGTGAAGCAGCAGTGCAGAGGTACTAGGCATTGGTTATAGACCGCTGAAAGAAAAGGAACACTACACCAAAAATACCCATTAGCAACGGTTTTAAACTGTAGGGGTAACCCATTGTCACGGCTTAGAGCCGTGGGCTGTAGAGGGGTCGCTAAATCCCCTGTAACGGCTAAAAACCGTGGCAAAAATATTAGCAACAGTTTTATCTCGAGGACGGTTGATGATTTAGCCACGGTTATAAACCGTTGCAACAATCTTAGCCACGGTTTTAAGCCATGGCCAGGAGTAGCAACGGCTTAAAACAGTTGCAAGTGATGGCCACGGTTCTAAGTCGTTGCAATAGTTGTAGCAACGGTTTTAAGCCGTGGCCAGTACTAGCCACGGTTTTTAGCCGTTGCAATAATTAGCCACGATTTTAAGCCGTGGCAAAAAAAATTAAATTAAATTTTTTTTTAATTAATTTTTTTTTTTTTTAAATGTAACAACGAACCTACTTCTGTACATGTTATTAACTTGACAATCAGGAAAGTATTGAATCTATTATGTTCATTGTTCATTAGTACTTCAAATCCAGATAGGAAGAAGCGAGAGGAGAGGATAGATAGACCGAAAAGGCCATAGATGCTGTAATACAGAAAAACTAAGATTGAATGTGAACAAATCTTGTATTATTTTTTCATTATTGTAATTCACAAACTAGTGAGCACACTTACAAGCAAATTACAATAAAAGTGCATAACAAAAACTAGGATACAGGTATGGGTATGGGTATGATACATGATTTCATTAGTTATGGACTCAAGCCTCAAGGTACCCCTTACAACAGGCCTTTCGATCAAGACTATGTGTCTACTTGGCAGTAGGTTCATATGCTTTATGTTGTTACTATATGATTCTCGGTCATCAATGTCGAACACAAACAACCCTTATGATACTCAAAGAAGTCATCTACATTGCTTCCCAAGGGTTTAGAGTTGGAAGAATCTTTTACCTGCTGAAACTATCAAAGACTTGAAAACTTTCTCAAGATTTGTTTGATGAACACAGTTCCTGAACAAAATACAGTGTCACATACCGTGACACAAATAGATTGCAATAGAGCTTAGTAGATATGCTCACACCATGATATTCATCTTTCTCCTGATGGCTTCTACCTTCACTAAGCTGTAAATGTTATACTACTCAACTTTGATGCCTTCTATTCATAGTACCTGCATGAGCTCAACCACAAGCAAATTAATCACTAGTGTTACACAAATTTCAATTAGTTCAAGCAGATTCAACCCAAATTACTAAAAGAATATGCATTTCTATGAACTTAACTGCCAAAGATTACTTTAATGGGAAACTACTGGAAAATTTCATCTGACATTGCCAAACTTATCCTCAGTGATCTACAAGTTGTCAGGTTTGTTGGTACAAAATTTTTAATGTTTTTAGAAAAGACAATTTTCTTCTTCAATTAATTTAGTATGCTAAAGCAGAACTATTGACTTATTGAGAGCTCATAGGATAATACGTAAGCTGGATAATTTGTGTGCTTAGTGAAGCATTCAGATAGTTACAACAGTCTTTCGTGAGTATGAGCTTCAAGTTGTTGCAAGCTATATAACAAAAATAGATAGGGAGAAGGTAAAGATCAAGCTCATATAAGCCTACAATACAAATGGATACTAACATCATTGTTTTAAAAGCAAATTACCCGATACAAAAGAAAACATGGATTGAGAGCACTATAATATTTTACTACTGACAGTGAGTAGGAAAGCCCTGAAAACGGGAAAATTCAAATAAACAAATTGACAAGTATGGTGAGCTCACCTTGGATGCTTCAAGTCCTAGTTCACAAGCTATGCATGAGAACTTGAGAAACACTTTTACGCAACTGAATCAAAATTATGCTTTCTTCTCAATGACTCCAACACTTCTAAGGGACGATCTCCCATAGAACTAGCTCCCTCCATAGAAGATTTGATCGTCGGCCTATTCATGGAATCAAGCTGTGGGGTGGAGGCATCCTGGCTGACCTCCTTGAGCATAGACTTGATTATTTTCGAAGCCATGGCATCTGACATCACTGAGGAAACTATTTCTGGACTTCCTAACTGCTGGGCTAACCTACCTTGCACATCTCTAATAATCTGAGAAGCACCGGATGCACGACCCAGGGGTGACATATTGCTATTGGATTTTGCATGGTGGCGACAGTCTCAGCAACTGTAGATTTTGCTTTGAGTGCTTCATACTTCTCCATGTCGTAAATGATCTCCTTCTGAAGCTGCTTGTCAGCTACTAATATGTCATCAATCTCATTCTTGTAATCCTTAAGAAGCACTCGCAGGCATTCCATGAGACAACCCATCAAGGAGTTGTTTCTGCTCTCCAGTAGCCTCTTCAGCTCTATAGAGATAGGAATAGCATTTTGGATCAAGCTCTTCTTTGCCACCTGAGCCATCACTCTCCGTTTTGCAGCTGCAGCAGCATCAGTGCTTCCATTTTCTCCACCTTCGTCATCCATTAGGCAATATTAAAAACATCAGGTCTGCAGAGTTCGACCAAATATGCACGAATATGTAATAAAGAAATATAGAATGTCATATCAAAATAACTATATGATAACTGAAAGCTAAATAGCCAATTGAGACTGACAGAGAAAAAGAAACATGTCAAACACAAACACACATGCACTAGACCATATAACCCAACAAAATGGAAAGAAAATCACATATCCCATCTGATCAATGATTACCTAAAATTTGGAGAAGACAGAGATGATCTACATGGAAGTTATGACTGGTGAGCAATATATAAGTGGATTTGAAAAGAAGTATCAAACTCAATCTATTTTTTTCTTTTCTTATAACAGGGAATGCAAAATTTTAAATGAACAAAGAAACCAAAATTTTCATGGCACTGAACTAGTGAACTATAGAGGCAAACCAAACCCAATGAAAAATCTCATTCTCGTGTCACCATTTCAACTAGGTTTAGTTCTCCTAAGCTGCAAGAATCTTCCAACCGATTTTTAAAATCATGATCAGCACTAACTATGAATCACCCATCAGGAGAAAATTCCTGTAAACCGAGTACCACATGAATAACTTGATAATGATAATGTAAAGCTAGAATGATTGGAGAAATGCTAACACTCGAACACTCAAGAAAAATATTATAACAACAATAAGAAAATGAATATAGGAAAAGAGCTTACTACACATTCTTAAGAGAAGAAGAAGAAAGTAAGCAAAAATGAAGGATATGTTGTGATCTACAATCTAGCAACAAGTAAAATGACAACAAAAATACATCATATTTGAGCTAAAAGCAAACATGACGCAGGATGCAACTAATGAGTAAATTTTTATATCATGAATATAAACGAAAAGAGAACGACGTACCAGGCTCGTAAATTTTAGTGACAATATAGATACCTTCTCTACACCTTCTAGAATGTGAGGGAAGTGACAAGATAGATACCTTTTCTACACCTTGGTTGCAAGCATATTCCAGAGCATCATCAAGCGTCAGTCTGCCTTCTGCATCAGTATTGTTGACTTGCAGAAAAAATGATTCCAACAAATCAAACTTACATGGAGTTGATGAGATATTTATCAAGTGAGTTTGAAAGCCACCTTAACGAAGATTTCATGAAGCTTCTACACATATTTTCAATACCAAACAATGCTACATACAAGCTATCATTTAGAACAGTGGCAAAGACAAAGCATTCTATCCTGAATAAACAAAATGCAAAAATTCAATACCCAGATTTAGCGCAGCATGCTGAAACGTAGCAGAGTGTCGCAACAGCGTGTTCGCATGAAGGCCACTGCATCACAGCAACTCAGAACACAGCACAGCAACAGGACGCTCTGCGACGCAACAACGTCCATCAGCCTAACGCGTATCCACCATCTCGCCACGGCCTTACCACCAGTCCAGGCCGCAGCACAGTCCGCAGCAACCAGTGCCCAGTCCTTCCAGTCCGCAGCCTCTCCCTGCTCCGAAAAATAGGGGACACTCTGTTTTACAGCAGAGTACCTTGCCAGCACTCGGTTCCAGGACCTACCATTGCCCAAACACTAACGTTTGTAAACTACTTGTCTGACAGAGAAGTAGAGTTGGAATGTGCTGAACACCCTCCCCAAACACTAATCAACTCCTCAGGCACTAATCAGTATTTTCTCCCCACTGTCACAAACAAAGCAATGTGACCACCCACAATTATAACATCCCCATTAGACATTACCACTCCCTAATCACTTTTTGGTTTTGCTTTGTGACTTGTGCATCCTAGCTTCAACCCTTTAGCAGGATCACATGTTCAAAGTTCATACTTTCAAGAAAAAGAAGAAGAAATCTGTGTATGTTAGGAAGAAAAGTAAATAACTAACATTCAAACTCAAATCATTAACATTCTATTTGTTATGATTCATTTCACACTTGAGTGGAAAAAATATGCAATTTATTTAACAGCGTCCATCAGCCTAACGCGTATCCTTACTCTTACTCCAGCTCATACTAATGCTGCTAATTTATTTAACAGGGTCTTTACACAGAGCTAGCCAAATATAATTTTCAGTGTTAAAAAAACAAAATTACCTGCAATTTGTGTTCTTTTATATAATCCCACAATCTTTTTATCACATCAGAACGTGACAATTCGCTTTCTCCTATGCCCAAAAAATTGGCAAGGGCATCTGAAAGAGTAAGGAGAGCAAGGAAACCCAACCCTGCTCCCTTCAGACGCTTTTCTTTAGGTTTTGGCTCATCAGCTCCTGAAAGAAACACAGATGTCGAAATATCCATCTATCATCTGTTCATCTTAATGAAAAATATCGTTATCATAAAAAAAATCCTACACAGACCTTATCATCTGTTCATCTAAGTGGACATTTAGAAGTATTGTAATATATTGACAAAAAACACAATAGGCTAACCAGAAAATGGTTCGATAGAACTAACATCTTACACAGACCTTATCATCTGGTTTCATAGAGAATTTTTTTTTCCATATATCCACCATAAGTTTTTCAGTAATACAAAGGAATTTGTATGAGGATAATACATATGTCTAAAGGTGATACAGTTGGTTGAGGGGGTGCAATTGGTATATAAAACAGTGCTATATTGATGTTTGTGGGACCCACAGCAACATGAAATCCACAACAGAACCAAACAGAAGTACATTAAAAACCCCCCAACCCCCATTTCATTCCATTTAATCAATCAATGGAAATAAAACAAAAAAAGGATAAAGAGCATTCATTAGTTTACCTTCTTCCCCCTCTCAATGAATACCAGAGAAAACATTAGACAGAAGGGTTAATCAGGAATACCAGAGATGCTATTTAGAATGAGAAAATGATATCTGAACTCGTGGGTCAGAATGAGAAGATCTATAACATGAAATCCACAACACTTTCGGCACAAATATAAAAACATTGGTTATTCTTTTACATGGTAATCATGATGTACAACTTAACTAGTTTATTGTTCATTCAGAAAATATAAATTTTTTTTAGTCAATGCATTAGGTAAGGAACATATACGACTTAAATAGATGTCATGCACACATGCATCACTAGTAAGTAATGATAGGAAACATTCAACAAGTTTCTGACATAAAAGAAAATACCTTAGAAAGAACCAAAGGAGGAGGAAGTAAAACAAATCTTATCTTCAGAAAGCATCTTTCTGCCATATCCCTTTCCCTTTTATCAATGCTAAGAAGTCTTTTATATATCGTAGGAGCCCACATATTTGACGTCTCTCTCATCTTTTGACTTAGTTGAGCAACCAACTTTATCACAACCTACAAAGACAACCAAAAAATTAGAAGACATCAATAAAAACATGCCAACTGGTATGTTGTTATTTCAATTGATGGACATAACTTATTAAGTGAACTTTAAGTCACAAAAAGGAGGTCTTAACATTTAAGGTTCGATTAAAAAAGATTAAAAAACTAAAACTAAACATTAAAAAAAAAGAGGTTCGATTTCCCGATTTCCATAAGGTTCAATTTATTAATTTAAGGTTTATCTATAACTACCTAACATTTAGGACAATCAACAACTAAACAACATTCTACTGCAAGAGTGGATATTTAGAAGAAAGATCATTTACCGTTTTGGACAAATCACCGTCCATCTCCATGCTGCGCAAGCACATGTCATTATACATTGCAAAGATTTAGAAAATTTACCACTGAGGGACTGTGTCTGGGTGTCTGGATGAGAAGCTACACACTGCATAAACAATTTAACAATTGCAAAAAATGAGTTGTAATAGAGAATATAAGTTGCCTACAAAAATTATAGATCGTTTATCTTTATAGTACCCATATCCAATACACTTCAAGCTATCGGTTAAACTTCGAAGTTTCCTACAAAAATTTAATAAATAAATACTGAAATTATACACCAAAACTACAAAACCTTCGCTGAACTATTTAATGTGCAATTTATCATATATATTACTACCATTGAACATAGATAACAACACCCTTACTTCTACTACTGTTCTTGAATTTCCATGAAGATATCTTCATTTTTTATATAATACCAAATAAATAAACTAATTAAAAAATAGGAAATTTTGGTTGAAATTAATGCTTAGAAAAGTTATCGGGGTTTTCTGAATCAAGTAGAGTGGTGAGGCACTTATCAAAATTGACATCGTGTTGGGGACCCCAATCATCCCAAGCATTCTCTCCGTAGTGCAGATCAGCAAAAAACATTATCTTGAATAACGAATTTGGCCCATTGTTTCCCTCTCACTGTTCCCATAGTAAATAATAAATAAAGAAAAAAAAAGAATTTGAAATCGTTAAAGTTAGTCTTTGGTGGAGCACGTAAATGCGCAAAGAAATCCTTTCTCTTTTTCTTTAATATGATCCAAGAGATATCAGCCTTATAAAAGTCTAGTTGCTGAAAAATGGAACTTATACAATCTTATATTGGGTTGAAACTTAGCCTTATAAAAGCATCTCCTAGTGACTAAAAAGATGGTCTTCCAAGAGCATGGAGTGCCTTGTACATATGCTTTAAGAGCTCTCTCTTTAATCTCTCAAAAATGAATATCTGATGAAGATGCTTGCATAAAGGCAATGATGGTAATAATGATAACAAGAAATAATTGTTTGAAGAAATTAAAGCTTCAAGTATCTTACAGAATGTCCCAAGATAAAGGTACATGCGACCCTTACTTCAAGTATTCAAGTATCTTAAAGCTTCAAGTATCTTATTGAAATTAAAGCTTCAAGTAGCGGTCTTTGTTCCCTGCGACCCTGCCAATGCGCGCTTGCCATCTTCCATGTTGGTGATGCCTGCCAAATTAACAAACACGGGGGAGCATAGATATCAGAGGAAAGTTCATATTTGTATTCAAATTAAAGGGCTTTTGATACATAGAAATTAGTAAAAACCTCGTTACTCCTCGGTATATTGAGGCACCTCTCGAAAACTTGCTACTTTTCCTACAAGACAAAATAATAACACATTCATTATATTCACCAAAATGCAGTGAAATACAAGTAAGCCATAAAAAAAACAAAAAGAAATTAAATTATACCTTATCAAATGAGAAACATATTCCTGCCTACTCATGTTCTTCATTCTTTCGAGTTCCTCTTGGTAATTCTCCAACTGTTAAAACAACAAAGGACTTACCAATCAGTAACCTTAAGTTCCATAACATATAAATAAACGATATATCAGCATGTTATTTCGAACAATATATATTGTTACCGAGAAATTGATGTAGGTCGAGGGACCCCAATACTTCAGTGCTGTTAAATCATAAGCTCTTGCAGCTTTCTCCTCCATATCATAACCCCCTAATCAACAATGGAGAATGATTTTATTTAATTAATTAATACAAAACACAATAGATAAAAGTTGTAATCAAACATTAAGTGAATGGTTAGAGATTTTACCAAGATAAACTGTATAGTGTGATTTGATTTGAATGGCATCAAGAACAAGGGAAGAACGTGACAAACAATAATTAGTGAGTACTAGTCAGAAACTTACAAGACAGAGAAAGACAAAAATACAACATTGAAAATGAAAAAAAAAACTCCAAAGAGTTGCTCCAAGTTTCTTTCTAATTTCATGAACAACCCACCTTGCCTCCCTTTTCCTGGTTTGACCTTCCTTCTTGCAGCTGTTATCCCAAAGATGTGCCTCATATCTACCAGTCCATCTATGTTTGATTGTGATAAAGAAAAAAATGGATCAAAACAAAGCAAAATTCAAACCAAAAATTTTAACCCAACAAGGAGACGTGAAAATGGTAAGGTAAGGTAAAATCATACAACAAAACAAGACAAAAAAAAACATCATGGAAGAATGAATGAATGAATGAAATGATGATAGGAACCCCAAAAATACAAAAAACAAAAGGTAAAATAAATTAAAGACACCAGGTTTGAACACAGACCTTGTAACACCTATACACTGATGTCCTCTGACCAAATGTGTCTATGGACTTCCTGTGAACTGGTTGTTTCTGTCCCACCACCTTCCTTCCCAACCCTCTCTTCTTTGTTGTCTCCATAGCCACCACACATTTATTTCCTCCTCCTCCAGTTGGGGAAATTTGCTGGGGTGGGGGTGTTGTAATACAACTTGATTGAGATCCAGGACTCATTGACAAGCTAAGTGACTGCAAATCTCCATACCCCATTGCACAGACTGACCCAAAACCTCCTCCTTCATCACCACCCACCATGAACCCCCCATCCAACTTTTGCTCCATTTCTTGACAATAATTCCTTGAAACCCAGTTCCTAAAACCTCCTACCCCATCTTCAGACACTTGAGGGAGTGAGGGATTGCAAGCAACAAGATGGTTTTCCTTGGTGGTGTTGTGGTTATCTAGTTGTGCTTGGTACATTTCATGGTTGGTGAGAGTTGAGAAATAAGGGTGGTGGTGGTGGTGGTGTTGTTGGACCTTAATCTGATAATGTGCAAGACAATTTTTTGTGTGAATGGAAACAACTCTCACCAATTCAAAGAAGCAAATAACTAAGTGGAACTGAGCCATATTTATTTATTTAAGGATAGAGGATTCAACCTGCAAACTCCACATCCATCACAATGAAATTGCTTGTTTGAAACCTGAAACCCAAACCAGATTGTCAGCTATGTAAATTGTTCATTCCTGAAAAACTAATACTGCTTCTAAGTGAATGTCTTAAAACCAAATGTTGCTTGAAGAGTTGCAAGGTGAGTAGAAAGGCAGATTCTACAGTTTTCACAGGAGGAACAGATCTAGATTACAGAAACATAAGAGCAATTATGAGAGAAACTACACACACATTATAGAGACTTGTATAATCAATTATTGACATCTACTAAAAGAGAGGACTCTTGCTTGCTATAAAATTATATACACTGTCCAAATTTTCATAGTTAAAATGAATTTTAAATCTTAAGAGTAGGCCACTTTTCATATTAAAATCGAAGTCTAAAGCTTAAATTTTCCCAACCCATGGATACAGCATATTGCTATTGAGGCCAATTGAGTATATGTTTCTTTGTTTCATTACCTCTTTTGCAATTAAGCTAAAAACATTTAAACCTATTAAGCTAGAATACCCAAATGATCATGCTCATAACAATACAAACACACAGACATGGCTAAAGAAGACTATTGAGTAAATCATGTTGATGGTCTATACATAGTAGTAGACTCAAATCCCTCCAATTGAAATGTTCCCTTGTACATAATAAACATTAGTGCTTAACAAAAGTCTCAAAAAATTAAAGAAGACCCTATACTCACCAAGTAGTTCTTCTACCGCTTCTTCAATAGCAAAGGACCAACATTATCTCCAGTGTTTTTGTTGTGCTTCACATGAGTTCCATCGCATAGAGGAAATGTACCTGACCTCCAACAGCTACCAAACACCCCAACACCCCAATTAGAATCTCACCCATATGTTTCACAATCCAATGAGGCAATGAACAAAGACAGGAAATGAGAGAATGTTGAATAGCTTACCTGTTGTTTTGAGTGTTATCTTAGTCTTCTTCTTCTTCTCTTCAGAAATTGAGCTCGAGAAAAGAAGAAAGTGAGTTCTAGGGTTTGCTTTGCTGAAAGAAGAAAAAAAAATAAGAAGAAGAGATCAACAAAAAAAAAATCAAACTGTTTTGTTTTGCTTTGCAGTGGAATTTCAATACTATCCTCAAAAAGTATATTTACTAAATTACATTTTTTAATAAAACTAATAACCAGTCATGAACATCATCCTCATTGTACTCATCTTCCTTTATATATTTCAATAAATCTTACCCGAACATCATCCTCATAGTTTCATTTTTACGTGGGTATTCCAACTTTTGTATCGTAAATTTTCTTTCTCCTTGCTCATAACATATTTGAATTGTATATTCTGAACATGAACAAATCTCAATATTTCGACATTACTGAAGAGTCTCTAAGGACAAAATTAAAGCTTTCCAGCATATACATTCTATCTTAGAATAGTTTAAACCATCCAAGTAGCTAAACCCAGTAAATGAAGTTGTAAATTCCCAAACTACTACTCTAAATATATTCACTTTCCAAGAAAGGAAACACCTCATATACAATATTTTAATACTGAGACTAACTAGAACCCTAAACGGATGACAACCTAATTCAATTCAAGCAAAAGTAAGGATCCTCAAATAAAAATAACTTTCAAAGACATCAAAATTTCCCAAGTTGAAAACCCACTGACAAGAATCATGATTGAAGTTGAACAACAGAAGAAAAAACTCAACTTGATTGTAATGAAATAACCGAAGATAAAGCCACGAATGAAAAAGAAGCTACCTTGTGATCTCCTCCACCAGTTGCAAACCTGATGCCACCAGGTTGAATATCAATGGAGAAAATCTGGATTCCTTCATGCTTAACCCAACCTGGCTTATCTGCAATCATCTTTACTTCTGGGTATCTAAAATCCCACTTATTTTTCACTCTCCCTCCACTCAAAGAACAAAAGGGTACTCAAATCCCATGGTTTGGGATCAAATAGGAAATGGGGTCATTAGAGAAAAACTTATAAAGGACAAATTTTGTGTGGGTTCTTGAAGGATTTTGTTCTCTTGAAACAGATCTGAAGAAGAAGAAGAGATTTAAAGAAGAAGAAGGATCTTACCTGGAAGGAGATCTGAACCAATTTGATGTTTTTCTTCAGCTCGATTATCTCAAAATCTAAAGAAGAAGAAGGAGAAGAAAAGTTTGACAATCTGCTTCGGTTCTTCATCTTCTTCTTCAGTTCGTCCTTCTTTTCCTCTGAGCCAAACCACTCTCTGATTTAGGTTGAAATTTTTTCACAATGACCGCGCAAACTGATCTAGGTCGAAATAGCAAAAAAAATTCCGCCAATTTTTCGCAATGACAGCGCCAAATTTTTTCCCCAATTTTTTTCACCAAAGCGCGACAGAGCGCGAAATCCACTCTCCCCCCATTTTTGCCAGAGCGCGAAATCACTCTCCAAATCACTCACTTGCAGAAGCGCGACACGTGCAAAACGGTTTAGTTTAGCAACGGTTTTTGGCCGTTGCACAATATAGCAACGGTTTTTGGCCGTGGGTAATGCACCCACGGTTTAGAGCCGTGATTAACTATTTTATAGCCACGGTTTTAGGCCGTTGGCCACGCTATCCACGGTTTATAGCCATGGCAAATAAACCAACGGCTTAGAGCTGTGGCCACCTCCCTGTAGCTAAACAAGCATTTTGGTGTAGTGGAAGGTGTTGTTCGTGTCCTCTTTCCAAGGTAGATTGTTTTACCTCAATGCCATGAAGATTATTATGGGATTTAAGTCAATTACTTAGCTTTGTCTTTTATGATTGATGTTATCGTACAAGTTTTTGCTGTCATTTTATTCCTTTTAGCTTGAATTTGTAGTGGCTATTTGTAATAGGTGATGCTTGACGATGGGAAGGTAAAACGGGTTATCATTGCTCATCCATCTGGAATTGAAGCTTCAGAAGATGCTATAACTGAATATCAAGTGCTGGGTCAGATGATCAATGGATGTTCATGGATGGAGCTATGTCCACTCACCGGCTGTAAGCATTAGGTATTGCGAAATTGTCTATATATTGGGATTTCACCAACGAACTTGGTCTGTAACACAAAGTGAGGATTATGTTCAAGACTTTCATTTTAGGATTCCATGGTGACGCGTAGATAGGAAAACATGTTACAAATAGAAGATTATTCGTAATTCATGGGTGCTTTAGTTTCCCAAAGTATACAGTGTGGATAACACGTGGATCATAAGCATCTAGAGCTGCTGTGTATTACGGTCACCACAAGTTCTGTCAAGAAATAATGTTTCTCAAATGGGATTAATGGTCAGGGAGAGAGCTACTAACCAAATGCTTATAGTCTTGCATGTCAAGTAATTCATGTCTCTTGATATAAGTTTTTATCCTTGGTGTTGCAGCTTGGAGTCCATTGCGCTGAAGCTTTGGGCACACCAATTGTTGGGGACTGCAAGTATGGTTGGTCTTCAAATGGAAGCAGATGCCTCGAGTGGACATTGAACTGACATCAGGGAAGCCATACAAATTGCGGAGGCCAGGTCTAGATGTTCAGAAAGGGAGCATCATGTCAAAGGTTCCTTTGTTGCACCTGAATTATAGGGAGTTTGTGATTCCCAACATTGCAAAGTGTAGCTCTAAGCTTGATATGCTTCGGTTTGTGGCATCAATGCCTTCACATATGAAGATTAGTTGGAATCTTATGTCGTCTTACTTAATTTGATCTGCTCGACACTTTCCATTTAATTTAATCATTTTAACTTCATTTTATTACCGATCAATAAAATTTAAACTTTTTAATGTAATTACATTACACCATCGAAATAAAATCATCGTTCAAAGATCATATGTACGCATATTTAAGTCAGTCAAGCTTATCATTCAAATACGATATTCACTCACATTTTAATACACACTTGACTTTGACCGACTTGTCAAAATCGAAAACCTAAACCAAAAATTCGACCCATTTCATGCCCTAATTTCACAAACCTTCACAAAAACAATAACCCTCGAGTGAGGCCAGGGAACCAAGTTTTGCTATGAGGTTTTTTACAATCTTAAGACACACAAACACTTTGAAGTTTTTCAACCTCGAAATACACATAAACACTTTGATGATTTCATCATTCTTTTCAAATCATGCTACATCGCCCTGATTGCAAAAACTTAATTTTCTAGTATTTTTAATAACCTCCATCCCAATTTTAAGTAATCTTCATCACAGTCCCATAATCATCCATAATCCTATATACTAAACTTTGACACAGAAAATTCCCATTCAGGACCAATAGTTACACTCTCTTCCAACGCCAGACAGTGTAAATCCAACAAATGTACAAGAGCATATTGGTCATGGAAATCTCCCCTTCCCATTCTTGCTTCCATTACTCCACGTAGTTTGCCATTTGTGTTCCTTCACCTCTCTCTCACCCTGTTGAGTTCAAAAAACCCATAAAAACCCTAACTTTACTCACCTCGAATGGCGTATAAACCCTAAAAAACCTTGTCTGAATCTCTTCTCCAATGGCGTCGTCGAAGAAGAGTTGGTCGCGAAGAGAGCTGTTGGAGCGGTGGAGAGAAATCGATGAAATCGACGAGACAGCTTGGTCTGATCCCTCCAAGATTCAACAGTTGAAGGAGGAATGGTAGGTTTGCCCTAATTTCCCCAATCTTTACTTCTGCTTCAATTTCTAGTGAATTTTTTTTTTTGACTTGATTGGTGTCCATTTTATTGAAATTGGATTCCGTACTAGTTTGAATTGGAGAAGTTGGAGAAACCCCTTTGGTTCTTTGTGTTCAATTTAAGGTTTCGTGGTGTGGGTAGTGGTTTATTTGTG
>QNQO01002557.1:0-106709 GCA_003290165.1 Berberis thunbergii | reverse complement strand
GCGGACATGAAGGGGGAGGTGAGGGTGAGGGTTGGAGCCCAATAGGCCCAACAGGCCCGTGGATCCCAAGAGGAGTTGGGCGAGCTACCAAGGGGAAACATAGTCCCACATCGCCTGGGTAGGGGAGGTTGATGATCTTATATGTGCAGGGTCATCTCCCCATTGTACAGAGGCCTGTGGAGCCCCAGTAGGTGGGTGGAAGCAACAAATCCTTGAGGGTGAGGGAGGTGCGGAATGCTGCCCAAAAGACCAAAGAGGACAATATCTTGATGAGATGACAATATGGCCTCTGGGGAGATACCGCTGTGCATACTCTGACAGAGGCCTTTTAAAGCCGTGCGGGCCGGATGGTAGCCCAAAGCGGACAATATCTGTACAGTGCGGGAGGCGGGTCGTCACAGTTTGGTATCAGAGCCTGACCCAGCCGGAAGTGTGCCACTTGGAGGTGGGCCCTCGGGCAACGTGGACGTTGTGCCTGTGTGGCCAACGAGGACGTTGGGCCTTAAGGGGGGTGGACTGTGAGACCCTTGTGTGGGCGGACTTGAGGGTGAGGGTTGGAGCCCAATAGGCCCAACAGGCCCGTGGATCCCAAGAGGAGTTGGGCGAGCTACCAAGGGGAAACATAGTCCCACATCGCCTGGGTAGGGGAGGTTGATGATCTTTATATGTGCAGGGTCATCTCCCCATTGTACAGAGGCCTGTGGAGCCCCAGTAGGTGGGTGGAAGCAACAAATCCTTGAGGGTGAGGGAGGTGCGGAATGCTGCCCAAAAGACCAAAGAGGACAATATCTTGATGAGATGACAGTATGGCCTCTGGGGAGATACCGCTGTGCATACTCTGACAGAGGCCTTTTAAAGCCGTGCGGGCCGGATGGTAGCCCAAAGCGGACAGTATCTGTACAGTGCGGGAGGCGGGTCACACATGGTGTGATGCCACTTTGGATCCTGCATAAAACTAGTGGATTATTTGACTAAAGAAAAAGAAGTGGTGTAAGTCTTGTGAGAGGTGGATAATTGGTCATAGGAAAGAAAATCAGAAAGGGGGTAAACAATACATATAAAAGGCCCAACGTTCGAAGTAGATGAGTAAGACGTTTGGGAAGACAATCGAGCATCAAGATGATATTGTTAAAGATATGATGGTTCACGGGTGGCATGAGTAGAGGTGCTAGGTGAGAGATGGGGCTCTAAGAGTGGAACAGGAGCAAGGGCGACTGCTTGGTGTTGGGGTTCTGGGGTTTTCAATCGGTCGGTGACGAAGGCATCGAATTTGGTGACCGATCAGAGAAAAACATTTTTGGAGGATCAAAAAGCAGAGCATGAGCGACCGGTCGGGGAAGTGTGTCGAACCGGTCTGTGAGGTGATTGTGCATTTTGTCAGAAAAATAATGAAAAGTCTTCTCATGAAAGACGACATCACGAGAAACAATGACCTTTTAATGGGTGAGATCGTAGACTTTGTATCATTTTTATCGTAAGGGTATTCAAGAAAGACACATTGATTAGAACGAGCATCATGAACGACGATACAAACAGTGGATCAATCTTGGATTTCAGTATCTAATTGTATCTTATTTTGACTTTTCTATCTATAACTTTCTTATTCTTATACTTTTCTTTTTATAGAGGTGAATCAATCTTAAATTTGAACTTGACTATGTTATAATCCCTACATATTCTAACATACCCCACTGGCAGCTAATTGTCAAACATAAGTAATTTGTGTGTAGAAAAAATCATGACTTAAACCCAACCAAATAGTCCACAGGCCTCTCTGCCTCTGCTTTGCTTGATATTGAATGCCAATAGAGTTGTTCTAAATGGCAAGGAAATGAGCGAGGGGAGGGAGGTGGCGGGATGGGGACTGTCCACCTCTCTCGAGATGTGTGTGACAAAAAAGACGGCACACATCCCGAGGGAGGTGGACGGTCCCCATCCCGCCACCTCCCTCCCCTCGCTCATTTCCTCGCCCACTTCCTCGACATTTAGAATGTCTGATGCCAATATTATCACTTGAATTTTAACTTATTAACATAGAAATTTTCACTCTTCAATAAATTATGTAGAAAATGATGGTTATTTACAAGACACTGTCGACTATTAATTGGGCCTGAGACCCCTAATAAATTATGGACCTAATTTTGGTCAAAATTCCAGCTTTTCAATCTGTGTTTTGGTCAAACATTTGCAAATTTCTGAAATTTCTCATGCCCATAAATTGAGATCATCCAAAGAAGTATATTGTTTGTTTGTTATTGAATTAGTCGCACTTGTTTGTTTGTTTGCTGGTTCGTCTGTTTCGAATTGAGACTGAAATCCACGCCCAACAAATTTGAATCAAGGTTATTAATTTAACACAAATTTTGGTTCGATATGGTACTCGTATACAATAAAAAAACAAGTTATTGGCCAATGGTGTTATGGCCTAGTGGTTAGGCCGTGTGGATTTGTCCCCACGTCCTAGCTTCGAATTTCACTTGCAGCATGATTACTTTCTAATGGGTGTTGACCTATATGTCGTTCAATTGATAGGTTATGAGATCCTTAAAAACCCAGCTCGACTTTCAAAAAAAAAAAAAAACAAGTTATTGCAAAATTCGTTACATGACCGGAGATTAGAGATCCCGCTAGTCTTGGGCTTCAACCTCAACCTCAGCCCAGCCCAAAACCCAGAACTAGGCATCCAATGGAGCAATTCATTAGGTGGTTAAGCTAGATTTGAATTCATAATAAATATACAAAGACAAATTTTATTTTCGAATTTATTTATTTTTGTTTGTTTAATGAAGCATTTTAGACCGCGACCCCTAATAAGTTGAAACTCCCATAAATTGGACGTAGAATTTTAAAAAAATTGATGCTTTCATATGATAAAGTCTTCAATCTAGAGTATATGATCGTTAATTTTGAGTTTTCAATTGTCATTCATTGCGCAACAAATATGAACATAGGTTAAATTTGGTGGCGTGATCTAATACCATATAAAGATCGTCGGGCTTTGCTACAAAGCGAGGGAGAGGGGGCGAGGGATGAGTGTAACCACCCATCCTCCTCGGGATGAGCGCATCGCGTTGGAAATACACACGAGCACTTATCACGAGGAGGATGGGTGGTTACACCCATCCCTCGCTCCCTTTCCCTCGACCCCTCCCTCGACCCCTAGAATTTTTCAAAGATCGTCTTTGCCAAGAAGCTTTTAGTTGTTAAAGGTCTATTTGGTGGCATATAAAATAGATATGAGGTCTACATGGTGAAAGGGTTTGCGAGTTGAAAGGCAGCCACCGCCTGCGATAGGTTTCAAGTGACCAAACAGTTGGAGATCTGAGAAGAGCATGATAGGCAACTAGCAGTAAGTACATCTCCACAAGGAAAAGGTTTTAGTCGATTGATTGTGAGACAGCCGCCGCCTGCGAGAGGTTTTCTCTACCCGAGATAGCCGCCGCCTGAGAGAGGAAGACAGCCGGAGAGGGACGCTCGCTCTGAGAGAGAAGAAGACAGTCGCCGCCGCCGCCGCCAGAGAGGGTGCGAGAGGGACCGGCCACCGCTCTGCCTGGCTGCGAGAGGGGTATCCCTCTGCCTGGCCGCCACTCTGCAGCAGCCCCTGCCTGGCCGCCGCTCTGCCGCAGCCCCTGCCTTTGCTTGGTGCTGTAGGTCTGGCTAGGGCAGGGTACACCGTGGTATGTCGGCTCCTCTAGCCGTCACCACTTCCTCTCCCCCAATAGGGAGTAGGGAACATGCGAAAGATGCTTCTAAGCCTTCTTTTGCCCAAATACTTGGAAAAATACTGGTTGATGAGGTTAAAGAAACAAATGTCGAGGGAACTAGATTTTGAAAAGAATGAGAGTTAGCCATTGGGCTTACGTCATCTGATGAAAAAAGTGGGGAAGATTTTATGGAAAAACATGTGATCGTCTTAAAGTTCTCTAGCTACAGACCAACATTGGAAGATATTCGAGATTCGATACATTGAACCTGGGCGATTCTAGGCGATTTCTCGCTAGGTTTGCTAGATCAACGTCATGTTCTTGTTCGGCTTCAATCTGAGGCAGAAGCAAAGAAAGTCTTGGCAAGGGACTTGTTCTTGATTCGGGGAGTTCGATTCAAAGCTTTTCGCTGGCATGATGGTTTCAGTCTAAAAGCAGACCCGATATCGGTTCCACTATGGGTAGAGTTGCCTAACTTGCCTTTGCATTTATTTCATCCCCCTCTTTTGAAAGCAATTGTGAACTCTTTTGGTGTCTTTTTGCGCATGGATGATCATACTCGATGTCTTTCACGCCCGAGTTATGCCCGTGTTTGCGTGGAGATGACTTTGGCGAAAAAGTTACCGAGTAGAATTTGGATAGCTAGATCTAACAATAGGGACTTTTGGCAAATGATTGAATATCCGGGTTTCAAATATTGTGATTATTGCTCATTGCTAGGACATCAGGAGGATTATTGCAAAAAAAAAAAGTTAGGTCTTAAGGGCAATGTGAAGACACCCAACTTGGTGAAAGAAGAGAAGACTGAGAAACAAAAGGTGGAAGCCAAAGTCTTCAAGCAGTACTATGTCCCAGTGGTTAAAAAAAATAAAATTTCAACGCCAGAAGCTGGCACTAGTGGTGTAAAGAATGATCAGGGTGAGAAAATCCAGGAGGACGTTGGTGCTGAGAGGCCGATGGTCAAAGATTCGGGGAATTTCATGTTGTCAAACAAATTCGAGTCACTTACGGAGACCATTGTTGAAGACGAGAGTAATCTAATGAATCATCAATTGCCTTGTAAGACGAAGGATCCAGTCAGTGACATGGTAAAGCCAGAAACAACGGAGGAAGAACTTCTTGAGGCGGGGTACACAGCGGTTGAGATTGCAAAAGCGATTCAAAAACAAGGAGAGACAATTTCAGGGCTTGCTTTGTAGCCAGAGCGTGTTCTGCCAATAACAGAGTTTGCTTCGTCAGAGCAAGTCCCGTCACCAATAGTTGGTTTGGTGAACCTAACATCAAATGCTATAGAGGATGATCAAAAGAAGTTGATCCCTAGGAAAAATGCGAATAATGACCAAGCTTTCATGCAAGAATGTGATAGTGCTTCAGGTAGCAGCTCAAGGCCGCAGCAGAGAGCGTACGAGTATGTTCACCAATTGGAACCAGGGAGGGCGCAAGGGGTTTCTACCAAGGCTGTAGGCTGAGATGTCGGAATCTCTAGCCCAGGAAAAAAGACGAGCAGTGGGAATGCTTCTCTACAGATAAATGCAAAGATTCCAGGCAGCAACTCCGGGCCAACAAAGGAGGGCGCAGTAGCTGAGGTTGATCATGTTGACAGTGGGTTTGTCTATGGCTCTGGCAGTGGAGTTCACGTTGGTGCTCAGAAACGCGTTCAGAGTGGTCACAAGGTGCATGACCGGAAGGTAGGGTTTCCAGCAGATGCGAGTATTGCTGTGGCTAATTGGTTTTTGATTTTTTATATTACCGATCCACGTCAAATCTCATCTCAACCGTTAATAACACCAAAAAATTTAGCTCAATCTAACGCAATAAACCAAACCATGTCATCGATTCGCGTGAAACTAACACAACCAATCCCCTTCAATTACCTTTCTTTATATAAATTTCAATTTTTTCTACAAACCAACTTAAACAAAAATTTTCTCTCAAAATTGTTTTTCTCTCAACCTCCAGAGAAGAAACCCACAGAGGAGAAGTCCACCGCTTCCTCGACACCGATCCCGGCCGCCTCCCTCGACATCGCTCCTGGCCTCCTCTCTCTCCCTGCCCTTTCTCTCTGAGATCTGAGATATCTGATCTCGAAAATCTGATCTTGGAGATCTGAGATCTCTAATCTCGGAGATCTGAGACCTGAGATCTCTAATCTCGGAGAGATCTCCGATATTCTATAGATAATTTTTTTTTTTTAAAGACCATTTAGCCACGGCAAAAGGCTGTCGCTAATAAAAAAATAATGTAATTTTTTTTTAAAAAACCATTTAGTTACGGCACAACGCCGTCACTAAAATAAAAAAATAATGTTAAATTTAAAAAAAAAATCAACTAGCCACGACACAATGCCATCGCTAACTGATTAAATTTAACATTAAAGTATTTTTTAAATACTTTAATGTTAAATTTTTAAAAAAATATTTTTTAAAAATGCTTTAATGTTAAATTTTTTTAAAATGCCACCGCAAAAGGCCGTCGCTAAAATAAAAATAATGTTAAATTAAAAAAAAATCAATTAGCCATGACAAAATGTCGTCGCTAATATAAAAAATATTAATTTTTTTTTAAAAATCAATTAGCCATGGCAAAATGCCGTTGCTAACATTAAAGTATTTTTTAAAAATACCATTTAGCCACGGCACAATGTCGTCGCTAATATAAAAATAATGTTAAAAGTTTAAAAAAAATCAATTAGCCACGGTAAAATGCCGTCGCTAATATAAAAAAATATTAAATTAAAAAAAAAATCAGTTAGCCACTACTATTTTACACTTTAGCGACGGTTTTATGCCGTGGCTAATTAGCCAGGGCTATTTTGCCGTCACTGAATCAAATAGCGACGATAAATATAGCTACGGGATAGCGACGATTTCGGTGTCGTCGCTGAGTCCTTTTAGCTACGATTTTAGATCAATTTGCAACGGATTTTAGCCGTTGCTGGTGTTAATTTTTTATTTTTTGTAGTGAATCGAGTTATTTATTCCAAAAATTTGAATCTGTCATAATGGAGTGATTGATTTGATTATAAATATGAAGATAAACAAGAAGAAAAACATCAAACATGGCAATGGGTATGAGAGGTTTGAAGTATTGTTTGAATGATGATCGACTTGTTGTGATTGTTACGATGGTAATGTTATGCAGTGATTTAGCAGTTGCCCATGTACCTTACATAGGCGGCTTAATACATGTACGCATCAAGAATGAAATAGCTTGAGGTGCGCCTATGGGCATCCATTGCAAGTCTAAAAACGTTGATTATGGTCTTCATTTTATCGACTTTAAAAATAATTTTGAATGGCACTTTCACAATGGTTTTTCAACTCTCTACTGGTGCAATTTATACTAGTTAGATGGTGCGCATCACGACCGAAAATTGAAGGCAGGGATCCAGGCATATAACATCTATAAAACTGGAACGAGATGTTGGTCAAATTGCAACTGGTCTGTGAGGTGGAATGGCATATACTTTCAACGAGAAGATAAAACATGGGCTCTTAATACTAAGTGGGAGCCGAACGATTAACCGAGGGGAGGGGTTTGAATTGATATAGATAGATTGTAAGGAAATAATTGAGACTTTTTATTTAATAATTTAGATTTTTTTTTTCTTCTGATTTTATTATTTATCTCCGAGGCCGATGCAAATCAATTACTTGTATTATATAAATTTCGATAACAGGTACCAATTCTTGGAACAAGCCTCCTAGCTATTGCCATTGTGAATGCTATTAAAATTAAAACAAATATTTGTTCCCGTGCAATGCACTTGTTAGTTATGCTCGCTATATGATACTAATGTTTTCTAGTGATTCAGTCGTTGCCCTCCCTAGGTCCCTCAGTCACAGTACGCGTACATTGGGCATGATATAGCTCGGAGGCGGCGCGCCTTTGTTCCTACACTGCTGCAAAATTCAAACTCAACGCAAGCAGAAAACTCAAATCCTTAATTGCCCACCCTAAATCACGATCCCTGCAACAATTTCATACCTCAAATTTAGGTGTTTGAAACGCCTGGTGTGTCACAATTGTTCAATTATTTACTCTCAGATTACGAAATTAGAGAGCTTGATTGAGTGAAGAGCTCGATTGGAGGAAAGAGGATCTCTCGTGTTTTTGACACCATTCCCTCCTATTTGTTTCTACTTTGTTTATGGGCTTATTATAAATATGAGCTTTGCTAAATGTCGAGGGATTGAGCGAGGAAACCAGCGAGGGAAATGAGGTGGAGGGGGTGGAAACCGTCCACCCCTCTCGAGATGTGCGAGCGAAAAGTCAACGCTCACATCTCGGGGGGTGGACAGTTTCCACCCCCTCCACCTCATTTCCCTCGCTGGTTTCCTCGCTCAATCCCTCGACATTTAGAATTTCTGTATAAATATCCCTAAAGTGCCATGCTAAAAGCCCCAAAAGCACTTTGTAATTTGTTAAATGGCAGAATTAGAATTTGGGCTTCCCTTTCAAAATAATTTTTAATTATTTTTATTTTTCAATAACAATAAGGAGCGTTGGGGAAATTTTGTTTTTATTTTTTAAGATCCCTCAGTTTCATTGTAAATTAAGGGAGTAATTCTAGCTGGCCTGGGAGGTGCGCCTGGGTGGCTGCCTGGAAACCCCCTGGCACGCGTTCGGGAGCCTCCCAGGCACGTGCATGCTTCTGGCGGGATTTCTGCAGAGCCAAAATTTTGGGAAAAATTTTCGCTCCTTCTTCAATGGTCTTTCAAAACAAAATTTCAAACCGAAAATTTGAGGAAAATTTGGGCGAATCGAAACTCAAGAAAAACAAATAGAGGAAGAATCGAAACTCGAGAGAGTAGAAGAAGAAGAAGAAGAAGAAGAAGAAGAAGAAGAGGAAGAACAAATAGAAGAACTTGTTGAAGCAACTGGAATCAACAACCCAAACGGAGGAAACCCGCGAAAGGTAAGTCCCAAACTTGAAATTTCTTGATTTCTTCTAGATCTAGGGTTTGTAGATCTAGGGTTCCTGACGGTTTTTTTTTTTTTTTTTTCTTTTTTTGTATGTGAGTTATATGACCAGTAGTTTGTCTTGGTTTCTTCTTGAATTATCTTTTCTTTTTTCTTGAGTTTATGTTTAGAACTTGTTATGAAATGGCCAAATTTATAGTTTGAATTCACTTTTTTCAGTAAGCACTATCACATTACTTTCTGGAACTAAATTAATTAAAGCATTTAATTATTTTGAAAACATAGGATGGTTGTGATTTGGTCAGTTTGGTTTTGCTTGATTTGGTGGTATTCAAGTCTGTTTGATTTGCTTTTGGTTGGCCTGAGAAGATAATTAGTTTGCTTATGATTACTTATTTTGTCCATTTTGATTATGAAATAGTAAAAATTAGCAGTTTAGATCAGTTATCAAGTTTGGCTCAAAAGTCAAAACGGGAACAAATGTTGGGGAAGAAAATGTTGGGGTTTGAAGAAAAAATTTGTTGGGGAAGCTTGAAAAAATTGAGTACTTGAAGTTGAATTTATGATTTTCTAGGGAATACATGCCTTGCTCCCTCCTTAGTTGAGGGTCTTAAAGCTGGTTTGTTGGCCAAGGAATTCACTCAGATTTGTGGAGTAGACTAGATGGAAATTTTCTCTCATGTAGCATGGATGGATTTTGTTTTGGGATTGTTATCAATTGTTGTTAGTTGTGATTGGCCACTTTATCAGTTGGACATTAAAAATGCTTTCTTACCTGGAGTGTTACTAAAGGAGGGGGATTTGGACCAGACCTGGGTATGTTGTGTACAGGACAAAGTATATGGTGTCAAAACTGAAAAACCAACACAATCTGTGTATTGAAGAATCACCCTGCATGACACAGTCTATGAATTGAAGAATCACCCTGTCCCTGCACTTAGTTTGATAATTCATTTCAGTTGTGATCCAATTGTTTATACTCTTTCCTAGCCAAGTTTGTGTTTTTACTATGCTTACCACCTCTACACCTAATGAAGGAGGAGAATGAAGCACAATGCATTAGCATGCTTCTATAAGCATGTGAGTTAGAAGCCACGTGATTTTCTTTCTGGTGTTCTTAGACGAGTTTTTTTTAATCATGCTTGTTTCATCTCTTTTTCAAATTGAACAATTGAGATGTGTCGTTGCTTCAACCATATCACTTATCTTTTCAATAGGTTCTTTATCCTGAAACAATGCGTCATTCTGTAACTTTTCTGTGCATTAAGAAACTATTATGAATATCCATAATCCAAAACTTGGGCATCTGGCTTACAAGTTGTTTTACTTGATGCTTTTTGGATTTTACTTCACTTAGTTATCTCTTTGGTAAATTCATTGTCATTCCTAGAATGTTTTAGCACAATGTCTGGCCCATGGAGCCATTTGTTGGGTCTTGTTAGATATACTTGTGATAAAACTTCTCCCAATTTCATATACACAAGGCATGCAACAGTAAGTTTAAAAACAGAATGACCAAATAGTATTTGCTGCATTAAGAGATTGATGTAATTGTTGGTGTATTTTCATGTGATTTTAGATAATATGGTAAATGGAATTGAATTGTGTGAATGTTATAAGGTTTGGCTTGCTATGCATCTTGCTTGATATGTTCATTTTCCATAATGAGTGCTGTTGTTACTTGAAAAGAGCATTCTGTCGAAATAGAACTACATGAAATTTTTTTTTTTCAAAAACCTTTCAGGAATGGATAGTGTAGAAGAGAATGAATTGATGGAAAATGAAGAAATTTTAGAAGAGATAATGGATCCCACAGAAGGGATGCAGTTCAACAACATTAATGAGTACCAACGATATTTTCATGATTATGGTAATAAAATAGGATTTCCACTGAAAATAAAGAATACGGAAAAAGATGAAAATGGAAAACCTACATTCATGACGCTTGCATGTGGTCGTTCTGGGCAGCATAAAAGTCAATCACAAAATGTTGTAAATAAACGGGGTACAACTAAATGTGGATGTTTGGCTAAAATTAGAGGTAAAATTTACCCTGATGGAACAGTGTCAGTGACAAAGGTAACAATTGATCACAATCATGAATTGAGCCCTGGAAAATCTAGATTTTATCCGAAAAATAGAGTTATGAGCTCGTATGTGAAGAAGAAGCTGGATTATAATGATAGGGCGGGTATTAGGCCAAATAAGAGTTTTAATTCATGTGTGGTAGAAGCTGGTGGTCATGATAGCCTGCCTTTTCTCAAAAATATTGTTACAATTATCTGGATAAAATGAGGAGGTTGAGGCTTGGGGAAGGAGATGCGGAGGCCATTCATAACTACTTCAAAAAAATGCAACCTAACAATGCTGAGTTCTTTTATATGTTGGATTTGGACAATAAAGGTAGATTGAGAAATGTCTTTTGGGCTGATGCATGGAGCAGAGCAGCTTACAAGGAGTTTGGAGATGTTGTTACCTTCGACACTACATACTTGACAAATAAGTATGAGATGCCATTTGCTCCTTTTGTTGGGGTGAACCATCACGGTCAGTCAATTCTTTTCGGATGTGGATTGATATGTGGTGAGACCATTGAAGAGTTTGTATGGCTTTCCAAACTTGGCTTGTGTGTATGAATGATAATGCTCCGACGGCTATAATCACTGATCAAGATAGGGCAATGAAGAGGGCCGTTGAAATTGTTTTTCCCAACACACGACACAGATGGTGCTTGTGGCATATTATGAAGAAGTTGCCTGAAAAGTTGTCTGGTTGCAATCAATATGATGCAATAAAGTTTGCAATGCAAAGAGCAGTTTACGATTCGTTGTCTCATGAAGAGTTTGAAGTAAATTGGCATAGTTTCATTGAGAAATATTGTCTGCAAGAAAATGATTGGCTGAAAGGATTATATCTTGATAGAATGCTTTGGGTGCCAACATATCAAAGATCTACTTTCTGGGCGGGGATGTCTTCAACTCAAAGGAGTGAAAGCATGAATGCTTTTTTTGATGGTTATGTAAATTCGAAGACCACTTTGAAGCAATTCGTTGAACAATATGAGAATGCACTACGAAGTAAGGTTCAAAAGGAAACTGAAGCGGACTTTAAATCGTTTCACCGACAGATCCCTTGCATTACTCCTTATGCAATAAAGAAAACTTTTCAAACTGCCTATAGTACAAAAAAATTTAAGAAGTTCCAAGAAGAGATTGCAAGGAATATATGTTGTACAATTCGTAGTGAAGTTATAGATGAGAATGGCTTTGAGGTGTACACTGTTAGACAAGACTTGGTGATAGGAGATAGACAACGTTCAGTCAATTATATAGTATATTTTAACGTTGCCGACTTCATAATCAAGTGTAATTGCCAATTGTTCGAGTTCAATGAGATCTTATGCAGACATGTATTGAAAGTATTGTTTGAACGAGATATTCATGCTGTACCAGATAAATATGTCCTTCGGAGGTGGAGGAAAGATGTGAAGAGGGCGCATACAAAGGTTAAGATTGTTTATTCAAATTGGGGAATGAAGCCTGAAAATCAAAGGTTTGACAAGATGTGCAGCCACTTCAATGAAATGGTCGAATACGCCGCTGAGGATGAAAAGAAGACAGGCCAAGTTCATGAATGGATCACTTTGAAAATGGAGCAACTCAAAACTGATAATGGTGATGAGGGTGTTGATTCACTTGGGTTTATGGAATTTGGGTCCAACACTACTACTTCTGGGATGCAATCCAACATTCATAGTCCATTACCGGTTCGTAGCAAAGGTCGACGCTCTAATTCAAGGATGCAACCCACAGATGAAAAGATTCGAAAAAAAGCACAAAGGGAAAAAAATAAACAAGCAAATAAAGATCAGGCCCTTGAGAAGAATGTGGTATGTTTTGCAAAATGTTTTTATGAATATTTAATTTTTTAAGTCTAGAATATTAAATTTTACGTACACGTCATTTGTAGGGTTGTTCCCAGATTGGAAGGCCTGAGTTAGAATATATGACACCTCATTCACTAACCCCAAATACACAGGTTTGAATTTAATATATTTACTGACGCGAATTATCACTTATGATTGTTCACTTATGATTTGTACTTGTCAACTTGAAGGATCAAACAATGCTGTCACAATCTGGTATTCCAATCTCATTCATGGATCCATATTTTTCATTGATGTCACAGGTATATATTCTAACCAAGGGGTCATACTATTTTTTAGTACTATTGCAATTATTTATATATATATATATAATCATTTTTTTTTTGCAGCCACCGCCTTCAAGATGAGTTTCTGAAATTTTAAATGCTGCGAAGATGCTGAAAATGATGATTTGAAGCAGTGAAGATGCTGAAGAATAGCTGTGAATAGTATCTGACAGAAAAATTCTGTGAATTCAAACATTCTGTAAGAATAGCTGTGAATAGTATCTGACAGAAAAATTCTGTGAATTGTTGTTTAGATATCTGTGAATTAAATTATGTGAATTGTTGTTGAGAAAAATTCTGTGAATTCAATTAGATAAATGCTGTGAATATCTGTGAGGTGCTCTGTGAATTGCTCTGTGGCAGTGCCATGGAATTCTGTGAATTGTTGTTTAGGTGCTCTGTGACTTCACTGTGGCAGTGCTATGGAATTCTGTGGTTGTTTAGGTGCTCTGTGAGTTCACTGTGGCAGTGCCATTAGATTAAATGCTATGGTTGTTTAGGTGCTCTGTGAGTTCACTGTGGCAGTGCCATTGGATTAAATGCTATGGTTGTTTAGGTGCTCTGAGTTCACTGTGGTAGTGCTCTGTGCAGTGCTCTGTGTCAATGGTTTGTTTGAGAGTGGCATACAACCATAATCAAGAACATAGAAATGAAAACTTTCAGTAAACAAACAAAGAGAAATGAAAGCTTTCAGTACACAGTACATGGTACCACAATCAAGAACAAATAGACATGGATGATCCACAATGGCAGACAATGTAATGAAATTGGAACAGACAATTTAGAAATAGCAGAAATAGAAGACAGAGGAGTGAAACAATTGAAAAGAGGATATTGTATTAGAGAGATAGAAGTATGATATCAAACAATGTACATATCAAACAATATCTGTACAATGAGAATTACAAATCAATGAATGCCCTTTCTCTCTTCTATTCTATCTCTATTTATAGTACCTGCTTCCCATATTATTCTGTTACAACCTTTTATTGTATTCAGTCATAGCACTTGGTCCCCATCATTTCTCAGTAATAGCAGCACTTGGTTCCAGCATTTCTCAGTAGCAGCATTCACTTGCAATCATCAGTAATAACAGCATTCATTCTGGTAGTCAGTCCACTTGCTTCCCATTGGCATGTTTCCTCTTGGAATATTAGAACTCCAAAACTGCAAGAAAAAAGCTGCAAGAAAAAACATGAAAAAGCTGCAAGAAAAAACAGGAAGGGATCTATAAGAACTCCAAACCCGTACGATCCATGGTATAAGCACTACTAGTTAAGCAAATCATTGTTTCAATTAGAGAAAACATCGGCATCATCAAAGCTCAAATTAAAATCGATGCCACCAATGCTCAATAAAATAAAGTGTACCTGTCAAAAACATCAATTCATACATATAGAAAGTAAGTTTATTGGATTTAATGAGAAGCCGATAACCCCAGCCAACAAAGACTAGCAAAATGCAACAGAAAGGGTCCCTCCTACTGATGCATATATGTTTAATTCAATCTCTATAGAGACTAAACATTAAAAACAACTAGGATGGTTATTGAGTACCATATGCTTTCTACGTTATCCATAGGTGAAAAGAGAATTCACAATTGAAAAGATGACAATAATAGAAAGAAGAAGCAATTCAGCACTAAAGGAGAATGCAAAACTCTTTCTGTGGCAAAGTTGAACCTTTTGTCAAAAGTTCCACTAAAATAAAGAGGAGATTTCCTGATTTCTTTTCCTGCACTATCTTTTCCCTCTCTTTTACATCTCTAAATAATAACATCAAACACTAAAAACCAAGAAAATTTTCATCTTTAATCCATTCTCAATCTCTCACCACTACCACATTACAAATAACAAAACCACAAAACTAAAAAGAAAAAGAAAAATCTACTAAATTCAAAATAATAGTAAGAATAATTCAAACAAAAATCTAGAATTAAAATTGGAAATAGAGGAAATCAGTGAGTGAGAAACAGAGTACCTAATTCATTCATTCAATCTCTTCTTAATCCTTGTTCATCTACTCGGGTTTTCGGCAGAGGATCATGTGCATTGGGGTAAAAATCCCACTTTCTCCACCTCTAGTCAGGTAATCTGCAGTGACATGGAAATGAAAACTTTCAGTAATCAAACAAAGAGAAATGAAAGCTTTCAGTACACAGTACATGGTAACCAACAATTCATCTAAAAGCTGCATGAAAAAGCTACACATAATAATCTATCTAAAACCTCCTCAATCCATTGTAATATGGCATTAGCAATCACATACATGCATAGTGGCCAGACATGCATAATGTCTAAAAAGAATTCAACCCCTTCTGCAGTGATAAACCTGGATAGGTGTAAACTGTGCTGCATCACCACTATTTGCTGTCAACGGCTTGTCAGAAGAAGAGATTGGAGCTTGAAAATGAATGCTGAAACCCTGTAAGGAAATGTAGAACAAAAAGACATCTCATTTCTTTTCTTTTCTAAATTATGCTATAACAAAAAGACATCAGAAGAATAGATGCTGTTAACCCCATCTAATTTATTTTCTAAATCCTGCTATAACAGTTTGCAAACCTCACCATTGCATGCAGGGAGCCAGGCAGGGCAATTTTATGATTTCTGATCCATTCATGAACTCATCACTGAACTCTACAACCTGATCAGAGAAACCCTTGAATGTCAAAACAAACTCGATCTACTCTATAAATAACCATTAAAACATGTGACCTTCAAATGAATGAAACTAGCTTATACACTTGAAAATATATCAAAAAATGCATGAGATCAAAGAACTCCATTGACATCTCTCTAACTAGCTAGCTAGTGTTCCTGAAAGGCGCCTCCTACTATTACTTGTGTAGCTATCTTGTAGTGCCTTGACTACCCTTTCTACTCCTCCAAATTGATTGTTTAGACTCTCATAGTTCCTCTCCATGGAAAGTTTTTGAATGCCTTTCAGGTCGAGTCCAGAGAATCTTGTATCGTTATCAATTCTGAAATCATTAACAATCTGAGATAGGAGGTGTAAACTGTGCTGCATCACCAAAATAAACAACACATTAATAAAGTTTAGCAAATATAGATAGACATGAAAGCTTTACAGAGAAAAAAAATTAAAAAAGTGAGACACATTTTACCCACAGATTCCTTCTTCTGCTTCTTCCTTTCCTGCTCACCTTCTGACCCAAGTTCTTCGTCTTCCATGTAGTATGTATTTTCAGTTACAAAAGCATACCATACGGAAGAAAAAAAAAGAACAATATGAAACACAAATTTCATTGGATTATGAAATATATTCACATAATACATATGTATGTACATATTACATTACATATAATTCCATCATTCGTTCAAGAGCTTAATAATAAATATGAAACCTAACATAATAAGTACAACTATCAAAGTATTGATTAAGTCCCTCGTGTAAGCCCAAGGATCATTGTTCCCTTCAATGACATTTCTTTGATCATTCGATGTACCGACTTGATCATCATAAACTACATTGTTAACTGTGACATTTTCCTTGTTGTTGGATTCCTCCGAATCTCTCCTCACCGATTCTGAGCAAACCCACAACTCGTATGATTCCTCAGCTTCTTCAACTGACATAAACCCTTTGTAAGAAGCACGACTATACCCTGATACCGTTGATGAACATGCGTGCCAGTGCGGGCCAGTTTAGGTATACTCCAGGGCGATGACCTCGATAGACAACATACGCTCTAAATGCCATTCCTGCATTTAACAAAATAAATGCCCCGATAGATACGCATGTGGACACAAAAAAACAATGTTTGAAGATCGAGTAGTTTGAAATGCATGCATTTCTCCTTTGTGAGCATGAATAGTTAGTGAACACAATAACACTTGGTTTGGGGATTTTTAAACTTATCTTGAAGAGATCCACCACATAGTAGTAGAGAAGTTGGAATTATAAAGGGAATCCCCAGGATGACTAATGAGGATCATGGTGAGATTTTAATGGAAAACAATTAGACTTTTTTGGTGCAATATATTGTTTTTAACAATTTTTTATAAACTTGTACGTTTCTCCCCAAAACGAGTTTTTGTATTGTCAATGTGAATTTAATTAGTAATGCTTCCTAATGACTTACTCTGCTTTGCAATCACAACAAACAGGGCTTAAGAAGAAATGGAACTAGAACCATTTAGAGTATGCAAAATTCTAAGTGTCGAGGAAATGAGCGAGGAAACAAGCGAGGGAAGTGAGGTGGCGGGGTGGGAGCCGTTCACCTCACTCGAGATGCGTGCGTTGACTTTTTACGCGCACATCCCGAGTGAGGTGAACGGCTCCCACCCCCGCCACCTCACTCCCCTCGCCCATTTCCTCGCTGTGTAGAATTACTCTTAGAGTATAAAACAAAAACATCAAACTTACGATTCTGAAATCAATATTTGGAAATGATAATCACATCAAAGAAAATATGCACATAGGCATCTATTTTTCTGTTCTGTATATTCAGGACATCTATCTCTTACTGACCCAAAAAATGTGATGCTTCAGGCTAAAAAGTTAAACAATACGAAATCAAGCTTCAAACGCTGATCACAATAAATGCTTTCCTAACAAATTGGAAATTGCAATAAAAATGATCACATCTACCAATAATATTAATCCCTCACTCAAAATTTATAAACTATTCCCATAAGACAGTTAGGACTATTGAAGTGCCTTGAAATTGTTTTCCCTAAACCTTCGTAAGTTGAATGTGATCTCTCAGTAGTTATGGATTCAAAGCAGAATCAACTAAATATTTGGAATGAAACACACATAAGTTCTTCAAAATAAATTTCAAATTTTGTGGAAGTCACAGATACATGGTGTTTGCAGAAAAAACTACTGGTCATATTACTCACATACAAAAAAAGAAAAAAAAGAAAAAAAAAAAAAACCGTCAGGAACCCTAGATCTACAAACCCTAGATCTAGAAGAAATCAAGAAGAAATCAAGACATTTCAAGTTTCGGACTTACCTTTCGCGGGTTTGGGTTGCTGATTCCAGTTGCTTCAACAAGTTCTTCTATTTGTTCTTCCTCTTCTTCTTCCTCTTCTTCTTCTTCTTCTTCTTCTTCTTCTTCTTCTTCTTCTTCTTCTTCTTCTACTCTCTCGAGTTTCGATTCGCCCAAATTTTTCTCAAATTTTCGGTTTGAAATTTTGTTTTGAAAGACCATTGAAGAAGGAGCGAAATTTTTCCCCAAAATTTTGGCTCTGCAGAAATCCCGCCAGAAGCATGCACGTGCCTGCGAGGCTCCCGAACGCGTGCCAGGGGGTGTCCAGGCAGCCACCCAAGCGCACCTCCCAGGCCAGCAAGAATTATTGAAATTAAGGACACCATTAACTTGAAAATTGTTTTTAATTCATTTAAGCTGAAAATTTCAGGATAATTATGAATTAACACTAGAGCAATGTGCAAAAGTTTTAAATTGTTTCAACACTATTCTTCGAAATATGTGTTAGGACTCCACCATTAAATATCTCAATAATCGGTATTTTTGGGTATTTAAGGGTCATCCTTTTAGGTGGTCTTGAGCAATGAGCGCTAATTGCATGTCATTCGATTTATGTCACACTCAACATGGACCCTCGCTTGCTTTGTGAATATGACAGAGAAATCTTTTTTTTTTTTAAATTTAACGCACATTTCGAGACACACATGTGAAAACAAGATGAAACTTTACCAAATTGTTTCTAATGTTGGTCATTTACTTTTCTTCAAAATGCACCAGGTCTTTATGCGACTTTACCTGCAAAAGAAGCATACAGAAGGTACAAAGATTCAATTGCAATATGCTTGGCTTGAATAAACAATCAATCCTTCTAGGTATCGAGGGAGGGAACGAGGGAGGGAGCGAGGATGCTCCCTCGCACGTGAGTTTTTTGGGTGAGGGAGGGTGGAGCGCAGCTGACATTTAAAAAAAAAAAAAAGGAAAGAGGGAAAATCGAAAATTTGGGGGAGAAGGAGGGAATGGGCAAGCTCTCCCCATTTTCAGTCTCAGAGCTAACCCTCCCTCTCCCTCTCCCCATTTTCCATCTCGACAGAGAAGACCCTCCCTCTCCCCAAACAAAGCTCTCCCTCGCCACCCTCTTTCCATCATCGTCTCAACCGGACCGAAGGAGAAGAGAAGAAGCTCCGTCGCGCATTCCCTCGCCGAAAAGCTCCTCCCAAATGAAAACTCAACCAAAGGTAAGTATCCCCTTCATTTTTGGGCAATTTCTTGTGGTGGGTTTTTAGATCTAGGATTTTTACTTTCTCTAGGATTGATTTCAAGTGGATAATCTTCAAATTTTGCAAGCTAATTAGCTTGCAGAGAGCCTTCATGGCGTAATCTGGATGTCCATGAAAACAACTTAACAAGGATATAATCTAGAGGTTGATTGATACATGTTTTTCAATTGATTGATCATAGAATGTCTTTTTTTTTTTTTTTATTCAACAGACAATATTTTGTGAATGTGGTCAACTTAACAGTTCCTAGTGAATGCCATTGGACAGTGCTTAGAAATGTGCATTGATATTTCATAGATAGTGGATATGTTTTATGGGATTAGTTGTGTTCTTGTCAACATTGAACAGTCTATTTTGTACTAGACCATGGGTGCTCCCTTTTCAATTTTTCTTGACTTATGTAAATCCATTTAATTATTGAATGACTGAATTGCTTGGGTTCTTCTTTGTAGATTGTTGTCCAAAAAACTAGCCCGAAAGGGATACATTTCCGACGTGTTGGACCTCGTCAAAAGGGTACTTTTTTTTTTATCTTAATTTGATCTAATTTGCAATTGAACACGTGTAAGGTAGAGAATCGAGACTTAAACAAAAATAGTGAAACGTGTAAGGTAGAGAATCGAGACTTAAACAAAAATATCCAGAGGGGGGTGTTGAATTTTCTCCACTGACCATCGACCCATAATTTTATTTTGGTCACTATCTGCAATTCATAGATCACATGCAATGTACATTATAACATTGGAAATATTCATTATATAAATATTGTACGTGTGTACTGAATTTTTTTTTTTCTTAGATATTGCAGTGTGCTGATGATAAACACGTTATGTCGTAAACATTACGATTTCATCATGTAGGTGAGTCAATCACGGTGCAATAAGGCAAACAGGATTAGTTAAGGTTTGTTTTCAATCAGGTATTATTTATTTTGTTTTCAATTATCATTTTTTTCATACTTATCAATCAAATAATTTTGAACGAATTAGATATTAAAAAACATTTCATCTAATATAGTTTTTGGATTTTAAGCCTTTTTAATTTTGTGATTTTTCACAACAATTCAATATATATTCTGGTGTTTGGTCAAATAACTTAGTTTATTTACACCCTAAATCAGAGTAGCTTCACAAAAACAGAGCAATACGTGAGAAAAACAGAACAAAGAGAGTTGTTGTTTCATCAATGGGGTCTTTAAAAGATGAATTTGAAAATGTTCTTAAACTTGTACGGCCGGTCAATGGAGCTATCATCGTCGGCGCAGGACCTTCGGGTCTAGCTGTAGCAGCTTGTCTTGCAGACAAAGGAGTTCCATTTCTAGTTCTTGAGAAAACCAACTGTATTGCCTCCCTATGGCAGTACAGAACTTACGACCGATTGAATCTCCATCTCCCCAAACAGTTCTGTGAGCTTCCCTTAATGGGGTTCCCTAAAACTTCCCAAAGTATCCAACTAAGCACCAGTTCATCTCTTACATGGAGTCCTATGCACAAAACTTCAGGGATTGAGAGGTTCCAAGGTCCTGTTACGCACACCAGTGTTTAAAAATCCGGTTCAGATTTCAAGAATCAGAAGGTCTTAATTGATGAGCCATCTAGAGTGGTACTCAACATCATGGGTTCTGACCCTCCAAACGTCAGAACTTGAATCAAACTCAGCACTTTGGACTGCTTGGCTCTACAGAGAAGTTTTGATGCACTTTGGACTTGAAGAAATCACAACCCTGCTAAGAAAATTACAAAATCTAACCTTAGGAAAACATATATTTCTTCCAAACTTTCAATGACACCAAATTTTGATGCAAACAGAGAATAAACCTTTTGTTGCCTAGTAGGGTTTTTGTACTTACTACCAAAACAAAGAAAAAATTATAAAAATTTAATAAACTAAAAGTTATTCTTCATCACAAAACCCAATATTTCAATGATAGCAACAAATCATCAATCCTACACAGAATCACTATTTCAGGACAGATGAAACACAATAATCCAAACAAACCCTAAATTTTGATTTTGTAATTTTCACACATGTTTGCTGCAAAAATTGAATTGAGAATAAGATAATAAAAAAATAAAAAGAGAACAAAATGCCAGAAGAAAGCAAGTGAAATCATCAACTCATACACAACACAAACGTGCTCATTGTTCACTCATTCTACATACACAAATAATCACCTTTAGCCAAGAAGGAACATTGCTTTTGTACCCAGTAGCCATTATGATTGAATCAAAATCCCTCTCTTGTCCATCAACAAATTTAGCTCCTCTCTTTGTTATCTCTTTAACTCCTTCCATCACCTTTTACATCACAGCCACATAAACAAAAAAAAATATCAGTCTAAGAGATATCACATAAAAAGGTGACTAACTAACTTTATGAACTCAACAAAGTGTATTTGCAAAAAGGGTCTGTTTGTTTGCTTCTTTATTGCTTTATTATACCTTGATTTTGCCAGATTTGATCTATGATAATGCACCAACATCAAGCACTGGGGTCTTCCCTGTCGCGTTTTTCAGTTCAAGTGGACCAGTCTTCGGCCGTCGAAGGCCTAATCGGTCCGTCTCTCCTAAAGTGAAGTTTGCAACAAGGAGGATAATCTTGTCTACAAGTCTTAGAGGAAACCATTTCAGAAGTGCCATTGCAATACCAAATGTTGAAAGGCCTAACATCTCTCTAGGCAAAACATGTACCTGAAATACATATTTCCAAACAAATATCAAATACCCATTGTGAGAAATCAATCAATAATTAATTTCTTGGATTGTAATGCAAAAGTTTAGAATTTACGGCATTTCGAACCACCATGTGAGGGCTTGCATTGTGGCTACAAAGGTCTAGACTTACTTCCATGCCAGAATTACCACACCTCACAATTAAGACCTTCTGATTCTTGAAATCTGAACCGGATTTATAAACACTGGTGTGCATAACAGAACCTTGGAACCTCTCAATCCCTGAAATTTCAGGAATTAATGGCTCGGCATTTTCGCCAGTAGCAATGATGAGCCATCTAGAGTGGTACTCAACATCATGGGTTCTGACCCTTCAAACGTCAGAACTTGAATCAAACTCAGCACTTTGGACTGCTTGACTGAACCTAGGCTCTATAGAGAAGTTTTGTGCATAGGACTTCATGTAAGAGATGAACTGGTGCTTAGTTGGATACTTTGGGAAGTTTTTAGGGAACCCCATTAAGGGAAGCTCACAGAACTGTTTGGGGAGATGGAGATTCAATCGGTCGTAAGTTCTGTACTGCCATAGGGAGGCAATACAGTTGGTTTTCTCAAGAACTAGAAATGGAACTCCTTTGTCAGCAAGACAAGCTGCTACAGCTAGACCCGAAGGTCCTGCGCCGACGATGATAGCTCCATTGACCGCCGTACAGGTTTAAGAACATTTTCAAATTCATCTTTTAAAGACCCCATTGATGAAACAACAACTCTCTCAAACTCTCTTTGTTCTGTTTTTCTCAAGTATTGCTCTGTTTTTGTGAAGCTACTCTGTTTATAGATGAAACTTGTATGGTTTTTTTTTTTTTTTAGAGATTTTATAGAAAACAGAGAGACGAACAGAAAATAAAGGAGGTTTTATGAGGGAGGGAGGAGGCGTGAAGGTTAAGGAAAGGATACTTCTTTTTGTTGTTGCCTTAAAGTCATTCTTCAAGCCTTTCAAAACATTTGCATAAGATCAAACATAGTAAAATTGCATTTGTTAGAATAAAAAACTATCAACATTTAAGTCAATTTGAAAGGATAATCAAACATAGTCACATTGACCTTGTTAGTCTTGCAACAAAATTTAAAAATCAACTCTTGAGGTTCATAGGCTATCATCCATGATTTCAGTAGTTAATTTTATTTTTGTTTCACAACGATTTGTGTTTCACACTCATCCATCTCCACTAACTTATATAAGATCAATATAAAGAGTTACATGGACCTTGATAGTATTCAAGAAATGTTACCTCGACATGTTTTCAAAAATGTGACACGGTGATATTTTTCCTCAATTAATATATTTCATTTTTTATTTTTTTTAATTAAACCTTCAGTGTGGAGGGGCACCTCTGGAATGCCAGACCTTTATTACTGATCAAAAAAATTGATTTACAATCAATACGAGAGTACATGATGACTTTACCCGTGATATAACGAAAACAAAAAATTGGGCCGCATCCGAAAATCAAAATGCATAAAGCCAACATATCACCAATGCAGGCAATGAAAGATTCTGACTCTATGATCCACAACCATATTTTTTTATCCTCCTCCTTGTGGCCTTATTGCCATACCCACGTGCATTCCAAAACATAAAATTTTTCATCATCTTAAGCGCGGGAGGAAGATTTTCCCCTCTTAGTCTTACGACGCTTGCCTGGAAGGACCGTCGAATTGACTTTGTTCTGTAGATCCTTATCGGAATGCGCCCCCAAATTTATATCATTAATAGCATGTGATTCCGGCCCCAACTCCGATTCCGACGCCGCCTCGTCACCATCATCTGTGGCGCTATCCAGGGTATTAGAGGTCCTAGATTGTTTATTTAGTCGCAAAACACGGTTCTCCTCAAACAGCTGGATGGCGACTTCAAACAAGCTCTCGTCCTCGTCGTTCCTGGCTGCCGCGGGCACTGAAAAATTACTAGTTACCGCGGATTGAGCGCGCTTGGCCATAACCTCTGTCAAACGTTCCATCACTGTCGGCTTTACCGTGGCAGCCTCTACTTCCTGTAACATTTCACTCGATTTTGTTTGCGTCACTTTAGAATCACCAACGGCGAGCAAGACGTGTGTTGTCTGAGGTAGCACGTCCCCTGGGTTGGGGGCGTGGAGAGGCTGGGGTCGTGGACTGGGAGGCCATGCTCGGACGTGGGCTGAGGTCTGACTGCTGTCCTGCTCGAGTGAGGACATGATCAGGCTGGACCCGAGGAGTGCCCAGAGCCGTGGTTCGGCTGAGACCGTGATCTGACGTGGGGCTTTGACTAGTAGTGAGCGCATTCTGTGTTGGGCCGTGAGCTGGTTGGGGAGAAGCCACTCCTAATTCCCCTGCTAATGCAGTTTGTGACTCTGTTCCAGAATGTCCCAATTGAGCATCCCCAAAGTCATCGTGCAACCTTGACACAATGTGATGTTCCGGGCAGATATTGTCATTTAGCAAGTCGTCGGAAAGACCACTTTTGGCCCCCGAGATTATGTCATCTGTTGGCTGTTCTTGAATTTCAATGGCATTTGCAATCTCCGAAGTTGTATATCCCGCCTCTATGAGGCATTCTTCCGTAGTTTCTGTAACCTGCTCAGCACTAGCATGAACCATGTTCTCACTCTCCTCTGCATCAATGTTTGCAGTGAGCGACTCAAATTTGTTTGACAAAGCCCCCTTACCCGGATCCATGGCCACCGACCTCTTCTCCCCACCTTCCTCATTTATCTCCTCCCCCTGACTATTCGTTAAGCTATTCGGACCTGCTGCATGATTGAGAGGCTTAGCTGTTTTGATAACGGGGACATATTGTTGCTTGACAGTATTGGGTTCAACCTTTGGCTTGGTCAGCTTCTCATTACCAAGGTCCGAGGCATTCCCTTTGCCCTTAAGACCCAATTTTTTCCTACAAAACTCTTCTTGGTGCCCTATCAGAGAACAAAAATCACAGTATTTGAAACCAGGGTATTCTATCTTCTGCCAAAAACCCCTATTGTTGGCCCTGTCAATCCAAACTCTAGTTGATAATTTCTCCGCCAAAGTCATCTCCACGCAAACAAGGACAAAACCCGGGCGTGACAGACAACGAGTATGATCACCCATCCTCAAAAAACCACCAAAAGTTCACAATTGCTTTTAAAATAGGGGAATGAAATAAATGTAAAGGTAAATTAGGCAACTCTACCCATAACGGCACCGAGATTGGGTCCTCCTTCAAACTAAAACCATCATGCCATCGAAAAGCTTTGAACCGAACTCCACGAATCAAAAAGGAGTCTTTCGACAGAACTTTCTTTGCTTCCTCCTCAGATTGAAGGCGGACTAACACGTGCCGTTGATTTAGTAAACCGAGTGAGAAATCGCCTAAAATGCCCCAAGTTCTGTGAATCGAATCTCGAATATCTGCCAAAGTTGGTTGGTAACTGGAGAATTTTAGGACAATCACGTGTTTTCCATGAAAGCTTCTCCGCGGACTTCATCCGTGGCCGTGAGTCCGATTGGTGGAGCCCCCTTTTACAGAAACGGGTTCCTTCGATCGGAGTCTCCGCAGCGTCTACCACCAAAATCTTTCTCAAAATCTGGGCGAAAGAGGGCTTAGAATCCCCATGACCCGGTCCCGTGGGGGGAGAGGTGGAGGCTGGGGCCGTGCCCATCACATCCAGATTGGATGGCTGCTGTCTAGATCGGATGGTTGTCCTGTCGAGACCAGGCAGAGAGAAAGGTGACAAGTCGATCTCGCGGCCGTGAAGCGCAAGCGGTGGCCGATCGATCTCCAGGCAGATTGGGCGGCCTTGAAGCCGATCGATCTCGCGACCTTGAAGCGTCCAAGCGGCGGCCTTGAAACGTCCAAGCGGCGGTCGGATCTAGCAGCCTGGATTGGTGGCGGGCTCAGTCGCAAATCCCTTCTTTGCGCAAGCCGTCACAGGCCAGTCGATCTCGCGAATCGACCTCCAAGCGGCTGATGGCGGCGGCTCCCAACCCTAGCAAAGCCCCTCGCGGCGGCCGTTGGTTCCCAACCCTAGCAGAACCTCCAAAGATAATATATTTCATTTAGGCCCCAGTTTTCCATTCTCTGCTGTGTGATGATTGCAAAATGTTTATGTGAGGAATTGGAAATCAAAATTTCGCTTCAACAAATATGCGATGACTCGTTAGAATTCCTTACGTACACTAAAAATCGGTGACAACTTTCAAAATGTCACATATAATTTCACCACCTAATGCAAGATTTTGTAGTATTACCCAGAAGTTACCAATCCGACCATTTTTTAGAGTGCAGACGATGAAACAAATCCTTAAGAGGATGAATGCTACACCAACTATCTTTTCAAAAGAAAATTATTTCACCATTAAAACATTGGATCGAGATGTGCGGATAGACCTCATTAGAGCAATGAGAGATGAACTTCCTTATAGACCTCATTTCTACATCTAAGTATGTCCCCTTCGAATGCTCCATAAGGAAGTTCAAATTGACTAAGTATTTCTACAACTAAGTGTGGACAATAACCTTCCAAATTGACTTAAATATTGATATTTTTTATTCTAGCAAATGCAATTTTACTATGTTTGATCTTATGCAAATGTTTTGAAAGTCTTGAAGAATGCAACAAAAAGAACTTACTTGTGGATTATAGCCCTTCAAATTGAACCTAAAAAATTGGTGTTTTTTTGTATTAGACGAAGAAAGTCGGCTCAACTATGTTTGATCCCAAATGAGATCTGGAAATTGACGAGGGTGAAACATAAATTATTGCAAAAAAATAAAATAAACTACCTAAATCCTGGATTAGAGACTTTCAAATGGAGTCTCATAAGTAGATATATATATATATATATATATATTTTTTTTTTTCACTCATGTAAGATGTTTAAGAGATGTGAAGAAAATTTTATGTCGCAACCTTCCAAAATCATGGATGATGATTGCCTTCCAAATTGAGTTGATAATTTTTATTTCGAAAATTCTAGGGGTCGAGAGAGGGAACGAGGGAAAGAGGCGAGGAATGGGTGGAAGCCACATATCTGCCTCGAGATGAATGACATCGCATGTCTCAAAATTGATTCACTCATCTCGAGGCAAACCCTAGCAAAGCTCTTTTTATTTGTAGTACTAGAATAACAAGGATGGTGCAAGTATGTTTTGGGGATGTTGGAATTAGTGTGAAGGTAAATTGTTGTGAATAACATGTTTTCTATTAAATTGTGGACTATAGCCTTTCGAATCGTGAATTATATAGCATTCAAAATTGAGGCGCTCGCAAAAAAAATTTAGTACTAAAATAACAAGGACGGTGTAATTATGTTTGATCCTAAATGAGGTCTTGAGAAAAAAATTATTGCCACAAAAAAAAAAAAAATTAATAATAACTACCAAAAATCATATATTACAATCTTTCATATTTATGAATGTTAAACGCTTGGATGGATACCTGCCTTTAATCTTTGGTGTTTGGTGATGCTTACCATCAGTCCATTTCATTTGAAAGCTCCATGTATTAATTAATGTTGGGAAAGTGGATTGTCCGTAAACCAAACCGCAATTCATTGTCTTTAGACATGCAGTAAAGGAACAAAGGCGAAAATTAGAACCCCACAGGCGTGAATATGCGGTCCTTCTGTTCAATAATTGCACAGATCAATTCATTAATTGTTCTTCAATAATTGTTCCACAAAATGGATCATACACAAATGACAGCCTTTAGAGTGCAATACTTTCTCTAAAATTCAATTCGGGATACAATCCAAGCTTTAATATAAATTAAGATTAAACAAAGCACAAGTGTGCAGAGCACTTGCTTGGCTAAGCAACTTTAGATAATAAAATAATAATAATAATAATAATCAAGATTACCTAGCTTGGTCATTTTATTTGTGATATACTACCATTGTTTCATTTTTCACGTCTTCAATATCAATTTCAAATTTCATTATTTACATTTCTTCATTAGTTTCATGTGTATTCCTTGTTAGGTGTCATTAATGAAGAGCAATTTTGACGTTAGAAAGTTTGGATACTTTCCGCTAGTTCAGATCCATGAAATAATAGTTAAGTTTGAATTTAGGTGTCTGATTAAATTTCGAGGACTAATAGCACCCAAGAAGTAATACATGGAAAGCACTTGAAAACCCTACACCCAAACATGAACATAAACTAAGGATTGTGATTTCGTTTGTCAAGTTAATTTTGGTTTTCTGATTTTAAGAAATATTTTGGTGTGTATTGAAAAATTTTGTAATTAACAAAATTTAAGAACAAATGCAAAAGAATTTGTTAATTTCAATTTGCATTTATCATTGGTTTTGTTCAACATGGATATCATTTCTAATGGACAAGCACAAAGAATGTTGTTTATTCCAATATATATATATATATATTTTATTAATTTTTTTTTTAAATTAAACCTCCAGTGGGGAGGGGCAACTATGGGATGCCAGACCTTTATTACATATCAAAAAAATGATTTACAAACGTTACGGGGGTACATGACGACTTTACCCGTATAAAGACCAAAAATCATAGTAAGAAACCTCTATTTGAAACATTAGCCAGAACACCAAATTTGAAACTAAGACAAGCAAAAGCTGGAACCAAAAAAACAAGCATCAAATTGCGAGCAATCACCTTCCATCCACCGATTAACTTGACGAATGTAAGCTGAAAACTCTGCCGCAACAACACAAAAATTGCTGTCCCCACTGTGTCGCAGCAGGGAGCAAGGGTCGCACCACTGCTCTGCCATCAGGCAACACTACAAACCATTCCATCCACTGAATGTCTTCCCTGCTGTCCAAAAGAGTGTCGCAACAGTGAGCAACAAGCGTACCGCTGCAAATCCAGCAAGACGAGCCATCGCAAACGCCGGAGCAGCATACAAACGCACAGTGAGGGAGCCTCCAACTGGAGCAGAGATTGCTGAGAGCTCTGCCGAAACAGAGTACATCATCATCCTGCCCGCGCAAGACTGCCAGCAGCAGATAGCTCGCCACGCCTCGTCACCCGGACAGCCAAAGCTCATCGACTCCCCAGAACCAGTGGATTACGCATCCCCATGGCGAATATACGCCGTGTGAAGGCGATCTAACACAGCCAATCCAGCAACTTTCCTCGGCAAAGCAATCCCATTGTATTGGACTGTCCGGTGAATCCTTTAATGCTCTATCCGCCAATGAGTCAGCCACCGCATTGGTCTCTCGATAGATATGATGACAAACTAAAGTCATAGTCGCTGCCAAAGACTTAATTTCTTTTAAAATATTCTCCAAATGCCAAGGTATTTTTAAAGAGCCCTTAAACCAACCGTAGACAAGTTCCGAATCCGTTTGGATAACCACCCTTATAAAACCCCAATCTAGGCAAAGGCGGAGACCCTCTAAAAGCGCCAAAATTTCTGCTTTATTATTAGAGCCTGTGCCAAAGTAAATTTGTTTTCCCACCACACATAAACCACTCAAATCCCTAATAAACACGCCACCGGAAGCCATGCCCTTACGATAGGCTCCATCCACATTTAGCGAGACAAAGTCTATGGGGGGAGGGTGCCAAAAAACAATTCTAGCTATCTTCCTGCTAACGGGAAGAACATTCAACCCCAAAGCTCTTAGGGGGGGCCTTTTCTCGGCTAACTTTCTTGGGTAATATGAAAGAATTTGCTAGTTGCAACTGTCGCCTAACGTTCAAAATCGCAAAAGCGATATTAGGGGGAACATTTTCATAAACACCTTTGCATCTTTGTTTCCAAATTTCCCATAAAATAAACATGGGGGTAAGGAATAAAAGCACACCTGTTTGCGATTCACGATTCGCTCTCTTGAACCAGATAACTAGCACCGAGGAGATGTCGACAAGTCGCCGAACATGAACATCAAAAACCCCATAAAAGTGGCGCCATACCTGCATGGCCAAATCGCCGTCGAGAAAAAGGTGTTTCAAGGATTCTTGTTTTGGCGACCTACAACAGTGACATCTAGAAGCCAGACTGAAACCACATCTGTATAATTCCCCATCCACTGGCACTCCTCGATGGAGTAATTTCCAAACAAAAACTGAAATTCTGGAAGGAAGGAGATCTTGCCAAAGCATGGGACTTATTATATTTACTCGCCCTTTTATACGTAACAGTTCATAGGCCGACTGAAGGGAGAAAAGACCATTCTTAGTTGGAACCCACACACACGTATCCTTCTCATGAGCCGCACCACATAATCTATCTGCAAAAAGCTCACAAGCCAAGCTTCGAAGGTCTGGGTGAATCAATTCAAAATTATTCGAAGTCACCTCCTTGACCGTAGGCCAAAAATCTAGAGTTGACAAAGCCGACGGTCTCCTGAAAGATGCCATCAAGTTCCAATTTTCCTCAAAAAAACTGCTGTCCCCCATGCCAATACGCCAAAGCGAATTACTCAAAAGAAGAGGTCTGCCAAGCATGATTTCTTTGAAAAATGGATAAGACCCGGCTTTGACAGGTTGACTATTCAAGGCAGTTCCTTGTATCCAGTATTTGCTCCTCATAAAAGAAGCCCATAGAGAGTCTGAAGTTAGCATTATCCAAAGAGCCTTGATTCGAAAGGCTTTCATTACAACCATTAAGTCCCTAACTCCCAAACCACCTTCGGCCTGAGGCATGCAAATTTTATCCCAAGACACCCATTTTTTCTTTAGGCGGCCTTCACAATCCCCCCAGAAGAAATCCGCCAACAAACTATTTATACGAGTTATAACTGCACGTGGTACACACATGACACTCAAAAGATAAATAGGAATCGAACTGAGGACATGCTTAATCAGAATCAGTCTACCTCCTGGAGATAGCAATTTCGCCTTCCATCCCTGAATACGAGATTGGATCTTAAGAATTAAATCTTCGAAGTATGAAATTTTCATTCTCCCTTGGAATAAAGGCCCGCCCAAATATTTCAATGGAGCGGCACGAAAATGGAAATCTGTATAAGTTTTTAGTGCCACTATGCGCTCCGCTTCTGCCCTGTCATCCAAAGTGAAAGAACTTTTTCCTTCATTTATTTTTTGCCCCGAAAGCCGACAATATCGCCGCAGAAACTCCATACATCCCACTACTGAAGATTGACGGCCATTTAAAAAAATAAGCGTGTCATCTGCATACAGAAGGTGTGATATGGGACTGCAATTCCTGGGAGTGTAATAGTACCCTATTTTGCCCTTCGCAAAAGCTATTTTCAAACCCCTACTCAACACTTCAGCGGCAATAATAAAAAGAAACGGAGATAGAGGATCACCTTGCCGTAAACCCCGAGAGGATCTGAAGAAACCTTTATAAACACCCTGTAGAAGGACCGAAAAACCACAAAAGGCCACACAATTTGAGATGATATGGCAGAATCTACCATGAAAACCAATTTTTTGAGAACCGCAAGCAAAAATGACCATTCCATTCTGTCATATGCTTTCTCCATATCAAGTTTCAGCACCACATTACCCCCCCCCCCGTCACCTTCCTGTGAATGTCTCTCATCAATTCCTGATAAGGCCATCGTATGGCTGCTACTAAAGGTCGGCGTCAGATTAAGATGATCACGCCATATTATCCTGGTTGCAAAAAAAAAAATTCATAACAAAAATCAGATTTCTTAACATTTAAATGGATTCAACAAGTTAACTAATATCCATCTCTCTAACAATCTCTCACTCCAACAAGGAATGGAGCAAAAGTTTTCTATTCCTAAATATGTATTCTTTTGTAGCAGTTTTTTTTGTTTTTTGCAAATAATCCACTCCCTTTTTTTTCTTCTTTTTGGGGTTTTATTAGAATTTCTGTCATAAGTTATTTTTCAACTCTACTATTTTTATTTTGTTTACAAACTTTTCCTCATTTTCATGTTTTTTACATCTTTTTTCCGCCTCTATATTATAGTATAATTTACACTTTAATTTAATAATAAATGATATTTATATTTTTTTCTTAAAAAAGTTTGTCTTGATAATAGTTTGGGAATTCAAAAGTGATAAAAGAAACAAAAAAATAACTCACGAATTCAATAATTTGAAGTATATGACACACCAATCGTGTATGTGTGTACAAATTTGTTAGTTTTTAATAATTCTATCAGCTAAAAAAAGGCATAAAAAACATTAAATGCAATTAACATAAATCGTTGTTCAACACTGTTAATGTCTAATTATTTGCAAGAACCTCAAATAAAAATAATGTTAGAAGTAACAAAAAATTCCAAAATCTTAAAATAGCCAAGTCTTATTAATTTTGAAATAATATTTATGTCAATTACAATCAACAATGATCTGGATTCTTAATCTAAAATGGCTTTTTTCCATGTATGTTGGCGTTCCCATGTTTGATTATTTTCAGGAAGAAACTGGCAAATGGGTTCTCGATACTAAGTGGGAGCCGAATGATTAACTGAGGGGTTGGAATTGTTATAGATTATAAAGAAATAATTTTTTTTAAGATTTTATGTTATAGTTAAGATTTTTTGTCTTACGTAAAAAATAAAATAAATAAATAAAAACTCTTGAGGCTCATTTTAATTAAAAGAATATCAACCTTAGACTCTCAATTCTTATAGGTTATAATCCATGATTTTGGAATGCTATAATTATAATTTTTTCTGCTCATTTTTTTAAACATCTTATATAGGATCAAACATCCCTGAGCACCCTTGTTAATCTAATCCAACAAAATAAAATAAAAATAAAAATCAGCTTTGACGCTCAATTTGAGAGTCTATAAATATCCACAACCACCAATTTTTTCGTCTCATTTAAGATCAAAGATTGTTGCCTTGACTTTGTTAGTCTATTGCTACAAAATTTTAAAAGAAGATATCAATTTTTGAAGCTCAATTTTGAAGGCTATAATTCTCAATTTCAAAAGTTTATATTACATTTTTTTCACAAAAAATTATGGTTAACATCTTTTTCAACCTCTCATGAAGAAAGATAGTCACATAGACCATTTTAGTATAATGCTATAAAATTTAAAAAACAAACGCCCTCGAGTATATGATTTTTTTTGTAATATATAATCAACAATTTTAAAAGGCTATAATCCACAAGTTAGTTCTTTTTGTTGTTGCCTTGAAGTCATTCTTCAAGCCTTTCAAAACATTTGCATAAGATCAAACATAGTAAAATTGTATTTGTCAGAATAAAAAACTATCAATATTTAAGTCAATTTGAAAGGTTATTGTCCACAATTTTGGAAGGCTATGTCCACGATTTGGTAGTTGTTTTTCTTTAGACCTTTTTGAACATCTTATATAAGATAATCAAACATAGTCACACTGACCTTGTTAGTCTTACAACAAAATTTAAAAATAAAAATCAACTCTTGAGGTTCATAGGCTATCATCCATGATTTCGGTAATTAATTTTATTATTGTTTCATATCCAGATGTGTAAGAAAAGGCAGTTGGCCAAGAGGTGGTACAGTCGTGATTCTTGTGCAGTCTGTGAGAGAAATATGCACCAACTTTGGAAGGAATGAGACTCCCAACAAGTTTGGAAAGTTCAGACCTCCATAGCCTTCTATGGACAAACTTTTTGTATTTGGATGAGGTTGGAGGCCTTCCATCACACCTGTTGCATGTTCTTGCGCGCTGGGATAGGACCAAACAAGACTTACAGAGCCAAGATTTTTCTTCTCCAGCAATTTAGCTTTTCTAGCATCCTTTGAATTTGTCACATGCTCAAGACCTTTTATGCTCAATTCTCCTCTTAGGCTCAGCCCTTCCAACTCTTTGATGAAATGTCCACTCTTCAGACCGACGATGAAGAAGTTTAAGGTTTGGAGGTGAACCAGTCGCGCAATTCCACGTGGCATGCAAGTTAGCTGGTTACATCCCCTAATGTCTAGGTGCCTGAGGCTGCTCATGTTGCTCATGCTCTTCGGTAACATTTTCAGGTAGGAACAACAGGCTAGGTTCAGTACTTGCAGATTACTTAGGCTAGAAATAGATTCGGGCAATGATGTTATATAGGTGTAAGAAAGATCGAGGTACCTCAGGTGTTTGAGATTGCCTACTGGAATCGGTAATGTTTGGACTCCTGAGTCCCTCAAATCTAAAACTCGGAGGAATACAAGATTTGACAAGGCTGAACAAAGAGCACTGTTAACTTGATGTACATCCACCAACAAGAATGTACGCAGCAATGACGGGGCTTTGGGCAAAGATACACGGGAGCTTGATGCATGCAGTAACAAATGTCTCATCTTTCGGTCGGCTGACTCTATCCTCGGCGCGCCAACACCAATGTCCACATGTGAGCACTCATTCACTGCGATTGAACAAGCCAGATTGTGCACAAGATCATGCATCTTACACCTGTTTATACTGCCATCATCACCTTTCACAGCATCTTGAAACATGGACCTCCACAACAGTGCATTGAAAATCTCATTTCCAATATCTTCCAGCTCCATTCCTTCTTTTGATTGTACGAAACCGTTTGCCATCCATAAATGGATTAGTTTTTCTTTTTCAATATCATAGTCTTTGGGAAATATGGAACAGTATGCAAAGCATTGCCTCAAATGTAACGGCAAATGGTTATAGCTTAACCTCAATGCTGGCAAGATGTTGTTTTCATTGCTTTGAGGTAAATCCCACATTTCACTATCCCTCACGAACGACCATTCATTCTCCTCGCTTTTGAAACGCATCATCCCTCCTAGAGCCTTTGCAGCAAGAGGCACACCTTTACATTTCTTTACAATCTCCTTCCCAATCCCCACCAACTCCGACCTTTCTTCATTCCCCATGCCAAAAGCACGGTGCTTGAATAACAACCAACAATTATCCTCAGACAGAACTGTTAGGCGATAACTAGGAATTGTGCTTCACTACAAAAAAACGTAAAATTAGCTACGGATAAAACCGTCGCTATTTAAACGGTTTGCGACGGCAAAAAATCGTCACTAAAATTTATGCTACGGTTTTAGATACATAAATTAATATAACCGTCGCTAACCGTTTTGTGACGGGTTAAAACCGTCGCTAATACAAACCTTAGCGACGACCTTTTGACCGTAGCTAATGTTTGAAAAAAAATTTGTTAGCTACGGTAGAACAACCGTCGCTAAAGTGATTTTTTTTAAAAAAATATAACAAACACATTAGCGACGGCCTTCCAGCCGTAGCTAATATTTCTGTGATTTTTTTAAAAAAAAATTTATGAAAACACCTTAGCGACGGCTCCAGAACCGTAGCTAATGTGATTTTAAAAAAACAAAAAAAAATTGTAAAAGAGTTTAGCGACGGTGTTGTAACCGTAGCTAAAGTGATTTTTAAAAAAAAATATAACAAACACATTAGCGACGGCCTTTCAGCCGTAGCTAATATTTCTGTGATTTAAAAAAAAAAATTATGAAAACACCTTAGCGACGGCTCCTGAACCGTAGCTAATGTGATTTTAAAAAAAACAAAAAAAAATTGCAAAAGAGTTTAGCGACGGTTTTGTGACCGTAGCTAAAGTGATTTTTTTAAAAAAAATATAACAAACACATTAGCGACGGCCTTCCAGCCGTAGCTAATATTTCTGTGATTTTTTTAAAAAAAAATATATGAAAACACCTTAGCGACGGCTTCTACACCGTAGCTAATGTGATTTTAAAAAAAAAATTTGCAAAAGAGTTTAGCGTCGGTTTTGTGACCGTAGCTAATGTGATTTTTAAAAACAAATTTTTTTTTTTTAAAAGTTTAGCAACGGTTTGGTGACCGTAGCTAACGTGATTTTAAAAAAAATATATAGCTAACTAAGTAGCGAATGTCATACAGCCGTAGCTAAGGTTTTTTGTGAATTTAAAAAAATATATATAAATATGAAAAGAGCTTCGCGACGATTTTCTGACCGTAGCTAATGTTTAGAAAAAAAAAATTAGTAGCTACGGTCTAAATACCGTCACTAACGTGATTTTTAAAAAATATATATATTAAATCACTTTAGCGACGGTTGGAGGGCCGTAGCTAATGTGATTTTTCAAAAAAAAAAAAAATTAGAAAAGAGCGTAGCTACGGCTTTCTGACCGTAGCTAATGTTTAGAAAAAAAAATTTAGCAACTACGGTCTAAATACCGTCGCTAACGTGATTTTAAAAAAAAAAATCTATTAAACCACTTTAGCGACGGTAGGAGGGTCGTAGCTAATGTGATTTTTCTAAAAAAAATTAGAAAAGAGCTTAGCGACGGTTTTCTGACCGTAGCTAATGTGTAGAAAAATTTTTTATTAGCTACGGTCCAAATACTGTCGCTAACGTGATTTTTTTTTTTAAATATAACAAACCAAATGAGCGACGGCTAAAACTAATGTTTTTGTGATTTAAAAAAAAATTATATGAAAACACCTTAGCGACGGCACGAGGGCCATAGTTAATTTGATTTTTCTAAAAAAAATATTTACAAAAGAGCTTAGCGACGGCATTGTGACCGTAGCTAATGTTTAGAAAAAAAAATTATTAGTTATGGTCCAAATACAGTCACTAATGTGATTTTTTTATTAAAATATAAAACAAAATAACGTAGCGATGGCACTTTTAAAAATAAAAAAATTATAAGAAAAGAACGTAGCGACGGTTGTAGGGTCGTAGCTAATGTTTATAATTTTTTTTTGTTAACCACGGTCCAAATACTGTAGCTAATGCATTTAAAAAAAAATTATAAGAAACCAATATAGCGACGGCATTAGGGTCGTAGCTAACGTTTACAATTTTTTTTTGTTAGCCACGGTCAAAATACCGTAGCTAAATGTGAATTTCTTTTTTTAAATTATATATAGCAAAATCGCTATATATTTATAAACTAGATAAAATCACTAATAACACAATTCCGCCCAGCCGGGTTAGGAGACCTATCTTTCACATAGGCGACCCGGATCGAATCCCACCAATGAAAATTTTGTATTATATTAAAATTTTATATTAGCGACGACAAAGTGCCACGGTTCTCTACCGTAGCTAATTCTTTTTTTTAATTATATAAAGAAAATAACTATATATTTATAAACTGGATAAAATCACCAATGGCCTTTCAACCCGGTTAGTAAACTCATTAGATAATATCATATCAGATCAGAGAAGATCAGATCAAATAAGTTCAAATAAGATCAAATCAGATCAAAAAAGATCATAGAAGATAAAAGAATATCAGATCAAAAAATATGGGATCAAAGAAGATCATATCAAAAAAGATGAGACCAGATCAAATAATATCAAATAACATCAGATCAACAAAAATCAACGAATATCAGATCAAAAAATATCACTTCAAAGAATATCAAGGAAGTTCAAAGAAGATCCGATCAAAGAATATCAAATCAATAAGATCAAAGAATATCAGATCAGATAAAAAAGATAAAGAATATCAGATCAGATCAAAGAAGATCAAAGAATATTAGATAAAGAATATCAAAAAAGATCAGATCAGATCAAAGAAGATCACAAAAGATCATATCAAAGAATATCTGATCAAATAAGATAAAAAAAGATCAAATCAGATCAAATAAGATAAAATAATATCAGATCAGATCAAACAAGATCAGAGAAGATCAGATCAGATCAGATCAATGAAGATGAAATAATATCAGATAAAAAAATATAAGATCAGATAAAAAAATATCAAAGAAGATCAAATAAAAAAAATATCAGATCAGATCAAAGAAGTTCAAAGAAGATCAAATCAAATAACATCAAAGAATATCAGATAAGATCAGATCAGATAAAAAAAAGATCAGATCAAAGAAGTTCAAATAAGATAAAAGAAGATCAGATCAAAGAAGATGGGATCAAAGAAGTTCAGATAAAAAAATATGGGATCAGATCAAAGAATATAAAAGAACATCAGATCAAAGAATATCAGTTCAAAGAAGATCCGATAAAAAATATCAAATCAAATAAGATCACAGAATATCAGATAAGATCAAATAAGATCAGATAAGATCAAAGAATATCAGATCAGATCAGATCAAATAAGATAAAAGAAGATCAAAGAATATCAGATCAAAGAAGATCAATGAAGATCACAGAATATCATATCAAATATGATCAAATCAGATCAAAGAAGTGAAAACAAGATCAAAGAATATTAGATCAAAGAATATCAAAAAAGATCAAAAAAGTTCAAAGAAAATCGAAAAAGAAAATGAGATAAAAGAAGATCAGATCAATAAGATCAAAGAAGATCAAATCAAAGAATATGAGATCAAGGAAGATAAAAAAAGATCAGATCAAAGAATATCAGAGAAGATCTAAAAAGATTAGATCAAATCAAAGAACATCATAGACTAATTGGTTAGCTAAAAAAAAATAACACTAAAAAGATTAGCTATGGCCAATTGGTTTAAAAAAATATATCAAACACTAAAGAGATTAGCTGTGGCTAATTCGTTTTTCATTTTTTATATTAGCGAGGGCAACAAACCATCGCTAATTGGTTAGCTAAAAAAACTAAACACTAAAGAGATTAGCTACGGCCAATTGCCGTGGCTAATTGGTTTTTATAAAAAAAAGTATTAAACACTAAAGAGATTAGCCACGGAGTGAGAGAACCAAGGCTCTAGTTCTTTTTTCAACCGAAGGACTTCGATTAACTCCATCATCATCAATTTTTTTAGGTAAGATCATTCTTCTTATTTAGATGTCCTCTTCTTATTCTTTTTCTTCAAATCTGTCTAGATTTTTGTTTCCCTTCTTTTAGCAAATCAAAACATTAAAACCCACAAAGAATCCACAGTTTTCAACAACCCCATGAGGCCATTCTTGAAGGAATTCTAGGGTTTTCAAATGGCATTCACTGATCAGGGGTTGGTCGGTCCTGTTTTTTCCTCTTCACGAGGTTCTGTCCCCAAATCAATTTTCAGAAAGTTAAAAAAATGCTTTCAAAACACCCTTGCGCGTTGGGCATATATTGTCAATTTCAGCTCAAATATTTTAGAGAAAAACATACAGTTCAAGGTCATCTTCAGCTTCAAGAATTACCTTCTCTCCTTGCAACACTTTTTTTCCATGATTTTTTTTTTTAAATTTCATCGATCAAACAAGTTCTTAATAAATATAATTCCACAGACAAATTTAAAATTTCTATTACAAGAATAAAAATAAAATGTTCCCTGCTTTACCACATTTTTTATTTGATAGGGGCGCATTTGATGAATTTAAGTTATTCTGATGTTACACCATCATCCTGTATTGTTTGGGATGTCTGTCAACATATGCAGTTCAAGAGGCATTCCCTAGAACTCCTCTCAATCACTTAATGCTTTCTAGTGATGCTGAAAACCCCTGATTTAAAATTTTATTTACAGTTAAATGCATAATTTTACATCTATGCCTTTTATGTCATATAGAAAATCATGTACATGTAGGGGTGTAGGTGAACTGTTTAATCAATTTTTTTATGGTACTTTTCATTGTTGGGATGATCAACATGCATTTTTATTGCCTCAGGTTACGGAGATATACATGCTGTCAATGTCAGGGAAATGATATTCATCATGATTTATGTCTCTTTTGATATGATTCTCGGTGCATATCTTATTGGTAACATGACAGCACTGATTGTAAAAGGATCAAAGACAGAAAGGTTTAGGGATAAAATGACAGATGTTATCAAATATATGAACAGAAACAGACTTGGAAAGGATATCAGAGATCAGATCAAAGGTCATTTGCGCTTACAATACGAGAGCAGCTACACTGAGGTTGCTGTTCTTCAGGATATTCCTGTCTCAATTCGTGCTAAGGTATACAAAAATGTAGTTTCCTCATCATTCTTTGTTCAACAACAGTATCACTGACTTACGGTGTGGAACCAGTCTAGACTTAGCAGCCTTTTTGGTGTAAAATGAAGCAGAAGCAATTTTAAGCACACAGATGCGTGAAACTGCCATTTGAAAAAATTGGCAATTTATCAATGGGTGAAACTGTCTTTTCTGTATCATAATGCTTAACTCTTAGAGCTGATATCAGTATACTATTGCTTCAAGTTTTTCATGTTTAATCTTTCTTCCTTTATATATTCTTCCAAGGATTTGTTCCTACTGAAGTACTGATACTTATCATTGCCTTGGCTCCTTCAGGGGGGGGGGGGGGGGGGGGGGGGGGGGGGGGGGTTGTAACCTGTAAACGTCTTGCAGGACACAATGAGCGCCGAAGGAAACCTCAATTGGATAATCATTGTGGTAGATCTGGTATGTGCTTTTGTTATGAATGTCTTCTGGATTGTTGTCTCTACTCACCCAATCAACTTGCTGGTTGTCATTTTTGCTCAGTGGTCACGTGACTCACGTCATGATTTTCTTCGGTGGTTGATAAACAATTGCTGATGATTTGTGTTTTTTGTGTGCAAGTATGCTTTATGCTATCTGAAAGTAGATCAGATATATGCATATGGTAATGAAATAGGCCAGAAATTTTTTATGAAAAGATCAAATTAGAACTTTTGTCAAGTATATTATAGTCTTGCCTTTCAATTGCTAGCCTCCATGGCTTTCGATAATTGGTTTGCCCTTAAAAAAATGAAAAAGAAATAAAGAGAAAGAGAAAATTTTGATATTGTTTAATATTTTTCAATGCGAGTAGAATTTGATGTTCTTGTTGATTAGTTTGTATACTTGTAGGAATTTGGAGTAATCCATTGTTGATTACTTTGTATACTTGTAGCTTCTGATAAATATATATGCGGGGAATTGATCCTTAGATGTATTGCACTGTCTGTCTGAAAATTTCTTTAATCATTGTTGGCAGGAGATGAAACTACAGATCAGAATTCCATTCCCTTCCTTCAAGATGAAATCAAGTCTTTGAATGGCCTACATCTTATCTCGGAACCCATCAAGTTTGAGGAATCTGCACCCGAGCCTGCTGTTCCAGTTCCAGCCCCTTCCCCTGTTGTCAAAGAGTCTAAACCTGCAGAAAAGAAAGCTATGCCAAAATGGTTTAAAATGTGATATATGACCTGCAGTGTAGGCAAAGTTCTTTTCCTGCACAATACTTAAAACAAGAAATGGATCTTTTGAGTGGATTCAATTGGATGGAAAGTACAATCAAAGCCAAGGATTGAGTAAGGAGGGATTGACCATCTGTATGTATTCTAAAACTTGAATCTCTAGTTTTAAATTTCTCTTTAACATGTTTAGTTACTTTGTCTTTGGCAATTGGGACAGTTTTATTCATTTGATTGAGAAAAGTATTTGGATTTACAACTAAAGAATTCATTTTGTTATGGCTTAAGATGCATTTAACTACATGAAGTTGTGAAATTGCTTCCAAACGGGACAGTAGAGAATGAGGTGTGAATGGGTTGGTTTTCATATACCTTAAAATTTTACAATGTTACACAAATAATACTGCGTGCAACATCGTTTTCGCATGTTCAGTGCTTTATTATCTGTTTCAGCCAGTCACTTTATAGATGCAAATGCTGTTATTATAGTGATAAAATGGAAATTGTCTTCATTATCCCCTGAATACGTTTTCACCAATATGAAGAAGTAATTTTCCGTGAAAAGATTTGCACATTTATCCTACAGAAAATATGTGATATTTTATCAGCTCTCAGTTCTCATAATTGCACTGGGGTTTTGGCCTCGCACTTTAGAATTGTTTTGCATTTTGATCACTCTGTCACATTGACATGGAGGTTTCAAATGCATTGGTGTTTTGGGAGAGGTGATCTCTTTCCCATTAAAATCACATCTATCAAATATCTGCCGTGTTAAACCTCATAATGTGGTATTTGAATTAATGATGAAGGACCGTTAATATAAATTGGTAATTTTCCACTTTGCATTTTATGAAATGACACTTGATTTCTTGGGATGTGATTTCTGTATTTCAAAACCTCTATAGGTGTACTGATGACTGTGAGTCTTTCAAAACATGAATGAAATATCATATGGATACAAAAGTGTTTCAAAAGTCTTTAAGAAATAGGTGGCATAATGGGTCGGGGCCACAGGGTATAGTCACCAGGAACCTTGTTAATTATCTGTATGTTTATTATGTATAAAGAGACCTTCTAAACTAATATTATGTATGTTTATTATGCAAGTCAGTTAGAGTCGCTTTCTCAAAAGGAATCAGTAACACCATGAAGGATGATTCTGACACACTTATGTGATGAACATAAGGGATTAAAAACTGGAATGTGCTTGGTATGTTGTAGTTATCTAATGCAAATCTAATGTGCTTGGTATGCTTTCTAAACTGGGAATATCTCTGTTTTTTGGACTGCAGGGAAGTGCAAAACAGGATTGCAATTAGGGGGACGAGCAGCAGCACGGTGGGTGCGCACTGGACTGGGCAATCTGTCGCAAAACAGAGTGTTCTCTGTTTGGATGGGTGCTGCGTTTACTGCGGTCCGAAGCTGCGATGACATGGACTGCTGTGATGCTGTGTTCACATGGACTGCTGCTGCGATGCTGTGTTCTGACTGCTGTCTGCGATGACATGGACTGCTGCGATGCCGTGTTCTGGCTGCGATGCTAGTGATGCGGCCTGACTTGCTGCGTGATTGCGGTTTTTGATATTCTGCGGCTGCGTGGATGCGGTTTTTGATATTCTGCAGCTGCGTGGATGCGGTTATTCTGCAGCTGTGTACGCTGGTTCCCCGTAATCGCCTTCAGTTCTAGGTCATGATTCTGGGGCTTCTGGTGAGGCCGCGACGCCTCCCAAACCCCCCAGGAAGGTGCCCAAGACTCCACACAAGGTACTAATCTCATTTGCAAGTTTTTTTTTTCTTTTTCGATTTTCTGTTTATTAAGCTCAGATTAAAGGTTCTAGTAAATACAAAAGCTAGATATTATGATATACAAAGTTTGAACAACCTAATATTATGATATAAAAAGTTTGTTTGGTGAAGGGAAAGAAGATGATATTATGATTTACAGAAATTGTTTGGTGGAGATTTGGGGAAGAAGATGATAGAAGGAGTGTGAGAAAAAAATGACATTGTTTTAGGAAAAGAGTGGATGATTATTGTTTATTACAAGACAAAGGGGGTACTTTGGAGTGACGACTTTACTACTTATCAAAAAATTTACTTACAACCGCTACGGGGGCACGTGACGACTTTACCCGTATAAAACACAAAGAAAAAATTAAAAGCAAAACCTGTCGTGAAGTCCATTGCATATTTAAAGCACCAGACGAACTCATCCCAAATAACCAGCGCCCAGGAACCTGGACAGCACCCACCTTATCCTCACGAACTCTTAGTCGCAGCGATGTAGAAGCCAAAAACCGACGCTGTAACAGCGCGTACAGCAGAACGCTGACTCTGTCAGCAGCGTGTTCTGGCTGCCAAGCTGAAAATTCATCGCACCCTGTCTTGGGGTCCTGAAAACGAACCAAATCTGTCTCCCAGCAGACGTAAATATCCGCCCCGCTATGCCTGAAACGTACAGCATAAGCAACTCTGTCTACGCAGACCACACTGTTGTCTGTGTGCAGAGTGCGGAATGTGACACGCGTCTGCTCCGCTACGCCGCATTCCCTTATCCGCACGACCTCTGAAACGCAGCAATGTAGACACCAGCGCTGTAACAGCGCGTACCGCAGAATGCTGACTCTGTCAGCATCGCACTGTGGCTGCCAAGCTAGAAAACCATCGCACCCTGTCTTGGGGTCCTGCAAGCGAACCAAACCTGTTTCCCAGCAGACTTCAATCTCCGCCCTGCTACGCCTAAAACGAACAGCAGAAGCACGCATCGCACTCTGTCTACGCAGACCACACTGCTGTCTGTGTTGCAGAGTGCGGACTGTTACGCGCGTCTGCAGTCCAGCCAAACTGCAGTCTGCTACGCCCCATGCCCTTATCAGTAAACACAGGCCCTGTAACTGTCATGGCTTATTGATATATTATAATGCCCAGCCCAGCTAGCCAGTGTGAGCTTTCACCACCTTCTGCACTGCAATGCACTACACATTGCTAGCTTAAAAGGTTCGTGTTTTGGTACTTGTACAATCAATTGGCTTTTGTTCAAAAGCTGTGTAAAAACCTTAGTTAATAGTTATTGATCATAAACACTTGCGCTGTGCAGAAAGGATATGTTTGTTTGTAAATTTCTTTATTATGGTGCTCAGTTAGCTAACTAGATATACTATCAACCTTCGCATGAGAGGGAATGAGGAAGGAAAAGAAAAATAGTTATATATAGATTAAAGGAAAAAGAAACAAGAACAGTGGAGTATCAGTATACACATGGTAATTGCATGTTTCAAAGATTGATAGATTTATCAAAATTGTCGAGTTATTAATTCGTTTTGAATATAAAAAAAGGTGCAACATATGCAATAATGTCTAATAATTAATAAATGTGTGAATTACTCCAATGGTATTAGATAAGATGTACTAAAATATATTTGTGCTACAGATCCGGAGAGGTTTAGATTTGCTAGAGACACATCAAACGGGAGAAGGCAGATGAATTCTTGGAGCAAGTCACCCGTTCTCCTTTGGATTGTAAGAATCAAACCATGTTTTCTTTTGTTAAATATTATCTCTGATTATGAATTCAACACTATTATGCATTTTCCATTAAATTCTGCAAAGTATAATGATGTATAGTGCCTTGATTTGATTCAATCCCATAAGATAAATGAATTGTGAAGATATAACAAATTTTGCCTACTTAAATATGAATGTGTTCCAAGTATCTGTGACGCCCGGGTTATATTATTAGACATATCTAGTTTAAATTTGATTCATTTTGGGTAGGGTGACTAGAATGTCTGCTTAATTTTCTATAGCTTTAATTATTGACGCATCAAGTGTACAACCCACCTAATTTATTATTGAAAAAAGTTGCAATCCGCTCCGAATAGATTGAAAAAGACAGAGTTTGACTTGTGAATCAACAAATTGGAGACCATTCTTAAATTGGATAGCCATGACTGCTTCATGCTTCATGAATAATCTAGCTAACTAACAGCAGGTTGTTTGTCTTAAAACGAAGAGCAAAAAACGCGGAGATAAAAACTGAGGCGATTTTGAAGGGCTTTTTGGGCATTTTAGATTTTTTTTTTGGATCCTCTGATCTCAGCCCTTCCTTGTTCCTTGGAAAGAATCTGAACCGTTGCTCCTTGCATCGCTTTGGGTAAACCTAGCCTCTGCAACCCGTTACGGCTCCGCGCCGGTATCTCGTTGCTCGGGGGCTTCCCCGATCCGGTTTGGTTTCCACTTCGTCTCGGGGTTTCAGTTTACGATTCGCAGTTTGGTCACGCTCTGCTGATCCGATCGGATCCCTTTTCCGATCTGTTACGAGCTTTCTCTGTACGAATCCTTCACTGTTACGCTTTGGATCGGTCTGTTAGGCTTATCTCGGGCTGTTACATGCCGCTACTCCAATCCGATTCAAGATTTGTCACAGGTATTATTTAGTTTCTGATTCGTTTCCATCCACTGTTTCCATTGGTTTTGGTACTTTATTCTTTCTGGATGTGATGACCGTGCAAGCCGCCAGTCCATCACCCACTGGTCCCGGTCACGGGGGATTACCGGCCGGATCCCCAAAGCCCTCTTTCGCCCAGATTCTGGGCAAGATTTTGGTTGATGATGCTGCCGAAACTCAGGTTGAAGGAACCCGTTTCCGTAAGGAGGGGGCTCCAGCTATCGGACTCACGGCATCCGATGAGGTGCGGGGGGGAAGCTTTCATGGAGAAACATGTCATTGTTCTCAAATTCTCTAGTTACCGCCCGACTTTGACAGATATTCGTGATTCAATTCACAGAACGTGGGGAATTTTGGGAGATTTCTCGTTGGGTTTGTTGAATCAACGACACGTGCTCGTACGACTTCAGTCGGAGGTGGAAGCAAAGAAAGTTCTGTCGAGGGATTCTTTCCTGATTCGAGGAGTTCGGTTTAAAGCTTTTCGCTGGCATGATGGATTCAGTTTGAAGGAGGATCCTATCTCGGTTCCCCTATGGGTAGAGTTACCTAACCTCCCTTTACACTTATTTCATCCCCCTATTTTAAAGGCTATTGTGAATTCTTTTGGTGGTTATTTGAGAATGGATGATCATACTCGTTGTCTCACTCGGCCGGGTTTTGCCCGTGTGTGTGTGGAGATGTCTTTAGCGGAGCCTTTACCGACTAAAGTTTGGATTGATAGGGTCAATAACAGAGGATTCTGGAAGAAAATTGAATATCCAGGTTTCAAGTATTGCGACTTTTGTTCCTTGATAGGCCACCAAGAGGCTTTTTGCAGGAAAAAATTTGGAGTCAAGGCCAATGTGGGAATTCCCGACTCTGGAAAAGTAGAGAAGACGGTTAAGTCGCCTGTGGAACACAAATCATTGAAACAACAATATGTCCCGGTATTTAAACAAACTCAAATTGATCGACCAGCGGTTGGCCCGAGTGGCGCTAAGAACAGCCAGGGGGAAGAATTGGTTGAGGATATTGGGGAAACGAAGCCTGTGGCCATTGCTCCGGTCAAGATGGAGTTGTCAAATAAGTTTGATTCGCTAAATGATCTCATTGCTGATGATGGTATTGAACATATTGTTCCGGGTAGTGTTGAGAAGATCACCGAAAATACAGAAGAATGCCTTCTGGAGGCGGGATACACCATTTCGGAAATTGTTAATACCATTGGATTGCCAATTCAGCCGAAAGAGTCATCTATTGACTCACATGTAAAGGATGTCAAAGGTGGTTTAATAGATGATTTGTCTACTTCCCCCAAAGAAGTGCTGCCGCAGGATGTCACCATGCATGCACAATTGGGACTTCCAGGTATAAGTGTACAATCTGTCCCTAAGTCTACCAACAACCCCGACATATCGTTCAGCTCTCCGAACACACTCAGCTCACGCTCTGCTGGACCTGTTCCTGTTAATTCCAACAGTCCAGGTCAACAAACAGCGATCAGCAATAGCTCAGGTGGTGTTTTAGCGATCAAAACCTGTCCCGGCAGTGTCACAGCGATCACCACAGCTTGTCCAGGCAGTGTTCTAGCGACTGCCATAGATCCTTGTTGGGTTCCAGCGTCTATTCCTCCAGCAGCACATGTCACAACCAGTGACCCCGCGACCGACACAGGCACATGTCCAGTGACCACTCATCCGTGCATTTCAACAGCTCATGTCGCAACCAATGATCCAGGGACCGTCACAGGCCCTTCTCTAGTAGCAGATTTCAGTCCAGACTTTGGACCAGGTCAGGCCACTGCCGTCCCCAGCACATTCCCAGCTCCTCTCGGTACTTCCGGCTCTGTTCCTATGATTGCGCAATGCCCTGCGCAACACACCAGTCATGCTCCAGCTCAAGTCAGGTTATTAGAACACATGCAACCAGCTCATTCCAGCCCGTCTACGGCTTGCCACAGGCAGTTCAGTTTGCCACATCAGGTTTCTGCAGATTTTCAGTCTTTCAGCCCTCGCCCGCAGATGATGCCCAGTCCCAGGCCACCACTTAATGTTCATAACCTAGGGGACGTGGTATCTCAGATTTCAGGGACTGAAGTTGGGGATGCTTTAGCTCAGTCGACAGTGATGGCACAGTTGACAGAAATTATGAACAAGCGCGCTCAATCCATGGCTACGGGTACTGTCTCAGTGCCCTCGGCGGTCAGAAATGATGTGGATGGGAGTCTGTATGATGTTTTTATCCAGTTGGTGGACGAAAGCCGGGTTTTACAAAGTCAGAAACATTCATACCCCACCAATACAACGGTTAACGCCACAGATGATAGTGACGCGGCTGCGTCGGATACGGAGTTGGGATTGGAACCACAGGCTATTAAGGATGTACATTTGGGGCACTCTCTGATAAGGATCAACAGAACAAAGTCATATCGACGGCCCTCCCGGGAAAACGTCGTAAGACTAAGAAGGGTAAAGCTTCTGTCCGTATTTAAGATGATAGAAAACTTTATGTTTTGGAATGCTCGTGGGATCGCAAATCAGGCCACGAGGCGGAGGTTGAAAAATATGGTGTTGGAGCATAAAGTCAAAATTCTGATGATTGCAGAGCCTATGATTCCTGCTAGTAGATCTATGGAGATTGGTAACAAAATCCATCTTGGTGGTTTTGCCTCGAACGACTCGGTTGGTGGAAAGATTTGGATTTTTTGGGATTCTGCTCTCACTTTTTCGGTGGTGGATATGTCGGACCAGATCATTCATTGCCAGGTAAAGGATTCTGATTCTAGAATATTTTACTTATCTTTTGTTTATGCTAAATGTTCTGTAGATGGTAGAAAGGATCTATGGTTGAATATGACAAATTTTGCCACTTCCCTTGTCCTTCCCTGGATGGTCGGAGGAGATTTTAACACTTATTTGAATTCTGGGGAGAAAGTAGGAGGGGTGGAGCCATCCTTGGCAAGTATGTCACACTTCTCAGATTGTATTGAAAACAATGGTCTCATTGATTGTGGCTTCTCGGGTCCTCACCTCACCTGGTGTAATAACAGACGGGGTAGTGAGCGCATTTGGGCCAGATTGGATAGGATTTTTACCAATTCTTCTTGGTTGACAGATTTTGGTAGCCCAAAAGTGGAACACCTTAGTCGAACTTTCTCTGACCACTCTCCGCTGTTGGCTTCCATGCCAACGCATTCTAAGGGCGGTTATGTTCCATTTCGGTTCCTTAATATGTGGACGACCCATCCTGAATTTATGGACTTCGTCAAGGAAACATGGTTGACAGACATGGGTTCTATGAGACCGATTGATCGTGTGGATGCCAAACTTAAATTGACACGCCGAGCTCTAATTCAGTGGAATAGGACGGTTTTTGGTAATGTGTTCAGCAAAATTCGTGCATTGGAAGATGAAATGCAGCAGTGGGAAATAATTCTTTTGGCAGGTTTTGCGAATAACAGTACCAATGGGCTAAATGTCAATGCTAACTGGGATGTTCAGGCTTGCTGCAATTTACACCGTTGTCAGGCAGAGTATAGACTGGCTCTCAAACAGGAAGAGCTTTACTGGATCCAAAAATCAGGGGAAAAGGAATTCAAGGAGGGGGATGCCTGTACTAAATACTTTTTTGCTTCTACTAAATCCAAACAAAAGAGACGCGCTATCAATCAGATAACCTTACCTGACGGTAGAACTATCTCGGAACCTGATTAGATTCTGGGTGAAGCCAATCAGTTCTTTTCGAAGCTGTTGTCATCTCAAGGTGAAGTTAGGGAGGATGTGGATTTGTTAAATTGTCTCCCGACATTGTTGGATGCTGGTCAATGTGAGGCTCTGGTTCAACGCCCCTCTTTGATGGAAGTAAGGGACGCAGTTTTTGACATTCCCAAAAATAGTGCGCCAGGACCGGATGGTTTTACTGCTGACTTTTATCAGGCTTGCTGGGAGGTTTTGAGTATGGATATATGGGATGCTGCTATTCAATTTTTTGAAGGAGATGCTCTGCCGGCGTCTTTCTCGGCAAATTTCTTGGCCTTGATTCCCAAAATTGTTAATCCAGGTTCTTTTTCTGATTTTCGCCCCATCAGTTTATGTAATGTGATTTATAAGATCTTTAGCAAAGTTCTGTGCAATAGGCTGGTAGATATTCTGCCAAGATTGATTTCGCCGGAGCAAGGAGCTTTTGTTAAAGGTAGGTTTATTGGGGAAAATATTGGACTGGCGCAGGAATTGATCAGAGACATTAATAGGAAGGTTATTGGAGATAACGTGGTACTGAAAATTGACATGGAGAAAGCTTATGATAGACTGGAATGGAATTTTTTGCTTAAAGTGCTTAGAAAATTTGGATTTACGAGTAGATTCTGCCACATCATCTCTAATTGCATTACTTTTTGTGGCTTCTCGGTTTTGATTCAAGGAGTTTACAAAGGTTTTTTCAGATCCACTAGGGGACTTCGGCAGGGAGATCCCCTATCCCCGTTTCTTTTCATTATGGCGTCCGAGGTTTTGAGTAGAGGTTTGACATCAGCCTTTGAGACTGGCAAAATTGGTTATTACTTCACTCCAAGGCATTGCACCCCTATTTCCCACCTTCTGTATGCCGATGATACACTTATTTTTTTGAATGGCAGACAATCCTCAGTTACGGGATGTATGGATTTCCTGCGTCGGTATTGCATGGCCTCGGGACAGAAAATTAATGAAGGAAAAAGTTCTTTTACTCTGGCTGATCAGAGTACAGTGGAGCGAATTGTTGCGTTAAAAAGTGGCACCGCTTTCCAATTTCATTCGGCTCCATTGAAATACTTGGGTGGGCCTGTTTTCCAAGGGAGAGTTAAAATTTCCTATTTTGAAGATTTAATTTCTAAGATTCAGGTTCGTATTCAAGGATGGAAGGCCAAATTGTTATCTCCAGGAGGCCGACTAATCTTGATAAAGCATGTCCTTAGTTCCATTCCGATTTACATTCTTAGTACCATGTGTGTACCAAGGACAGTCATAGCCCGGATTAATAGACTGTTGGCGGATTTCTTTTGGGGGGATTGTGAAGGTCGCCTTAAGAAAAAATGGGTTTCATGGGAAAAAATTTGCTTTCCATTGGCGGAAGATGGTTTGGGAGTTAGAGACTTGACGGTGGTGATGAAGGCTTTTCGGGTCAAGGCTCTGTGGAGATTACTTACTTCCGACTCGTTATGGGCTACTTTCATGAGGAATAAATATTGGGTTCAGGGTGTTGGTTTGAAATGTCAACCTGTGAGAAGTGGTTCGTCTCCGTTTTTCAAAGAGATTATGAGTGGGCGAAATTTTCTCTTGAGCAATTCGCTTTGGCGTATTGGCACTGGGGATACTGGTTTCTTTGAGGAGAATTGGAACATGGTGACTTCTTTCAGGAGATCGGCAACATTGGTTGAGCAAGATTCTTGGCCTTCAATCCGTGAGGTGTCGTCTACCAACTTTGTCTTGGTTCATAGGGATCTCCGAAATTTAGCGCGTGACCTTCATGCAGATATTCTTCGTGGGGAGAACAATGTGAAGGACACGTGTGTGTGGGTTCCAAACTTGAATGGGCTTTTTTCGCTTCAGTCGGCGTATGAACGGTTACGAAACCATGGGCAGGTCAATGCTTTAAGTCACTTTCTTTGGCACGACATCCTGCCGTCCAAAATATCAGTTTTTGTTTGGAAAGTAATTCGTCGAGGAGTACCTGTGGATGGTGAATTATACAGATGTGGGTTGAGCATAACTTCTAGATGCCATTGCTGTACCTCGCCAAAACAGGAATCTCTGAATCATCTCTTTCTTGATGGAGAACTGGCTAGGCAGGTGTGGAATCATTTTGATAGGATTTTTGACGTTCATACTCGACGCCCAGCAGAAATATCTACGGTGCTTGCCATTTGGTTCAAGAAAGCTAAACGGTCTTCGCAAACAGGTGCGCTTTTCTTCCTCACTCCTATGTTCATTATTTGGGAAATTTGGAAACAAAGGTGCAAATGTTTGTACGAAAATGCTTCCCCCAATTCTGCTTTTGTGATCTTGAATATTCGGCGCCAGTTGAGATTAGCTAATAATTTTATAACTCCCAAACAAGTTAGCAGCAATAAGGCTCCCCTTCAATCCTTGGGGTTGGATTTGCTTCCTGTTAAAAGGAAGTCCGTTCGTTTTGTTTACTGGTACCCTCCCCCCAAAGATTTTGTTGCGATAAATATAGACGGTTCCTCTCGGAAGGATATGATAGCCGGTGGTGTCATTATTCGTGACTCTCGTGGTTTATGTGTTGTGGGAAAATCTATTTTTTTCGGCGCAGGTTCCCATCACAAAGCGGAATTTTCGGCTCTCTTAGAGGGTCTTCGCCTCTGTATCCTTCGGGGATTTAATAAGGTGGTTATTCAAACTGTTTCTGACATGGTTTGTGGTTGGTTTAAGGGTAGCTTCACAATCCCTTGGCATTTGGAGAACATATTGAAGGAAATCAAGTTGTTGACAGAGAAGATGACGATTAACTGTCAACATATCTATACAGAGGCAAATGCGGTTGCCTCTGCATTAGCTGATAGAGCTTTTCATGTTCTTGAGACAGGTTCTTTTATTGGGGCTGATCTTCCCAGGCGAATAGCTGGCTTGATCGTGCTTGATAGAGTCCAAACAGCGTATATTCGTCATGGGGAAGACTAGAGTTTGCTCGTGTTGTTTCTGGTTTTGGGTTGGCGTGATGATTATGAGTGCGAGTTGGTTGTCTAGGATGGCTTCACATGTTATTTCTGTTTTAGGTCTTCGTCTTTAGACGTCTTTTTATCATTGTTTTTACGGACAATTGTTTGCAAGAGGTTTAGATTATTTCGTTTGTTGACTTTATGCGGGTAACGTCGTAATGTACCCCCGCGTCGTTTGTAAGTTTTTTCTGGCTAATTAATAAAGGTCTGGCATTCCATAAAAAAAAAAAAAACAGCAGGTTGTTTATTGTTTCAGGCATGCTTCTTTAGACAGTTCTTTCGATCTGTCGTCAAGGTCGATTATTTGACTCTGAGACATGAATTTATAATGGTAAGTCATATCCTTCGTAAAAGTGAGTTACTTGTACGAATTTTATAGATTTACTGAGTAAAACATGTTGTTTGTGATTAACAGGCACATTTGGTCCCCCAAAGCGCGAAGAAATTTGATTTTCAGAAATACATCAACAGATCACTTGAAGAAGATTTCAAAGTTGTAGGAATCAGTCCAGTAATTTGGTTCATAGCAGTATTGTTCTTGCTCTTCAACACCAATGGTAAGTTGCGTAAATGCTTGCTATGGGCCTTTTGTCACTGTCATCATATGGGCCTAATTTTGTTCCTTGTGTATTTTGCGACTAGAGAGCATTTATTACTATCAAGGAATTTTGTTCCTTGCGAGAGCATTTATTACTATCAAGGAATTTTGTTCACAGCAATTGTGTGCAATTATTGTATGTAAAAATTTTGTTTTATGTCCCATAGACGATCACAATTTTGTTTTATGTAGTTATCTCAATTTGAGATTGACAGTATTTGGGATTGTACTTTTTTGTGATGGACAATTTATTGAGTATATGAAAATTAATTTAATTTTGTTCAGGTTTAAGATGTTTATAATTTGCCAAATTTTAAAATTAATATAATGACAAAAAAGTATATGCTAAATTTTAAAATTAATATAATTTAAATATAAAAAATTTATTTTTCAATTTTATTTTGTTAGCCACGGCTTAAAGGCCGTCGCTAAAATAAAAAATTTTAAATTTTTTTTTAAAATCAGTTAGCCACGGCCAAACTGCCGTCGCTACAATAAAAAAATTTTATTTGTTTTTTAAAAATCAGTTAGCTACGGCTCAAAGGCCGTCGCTAAAAATATATATATATATATATATTTTTTTTTTTAAATCAGTTAGCCACGGCCAAACTCCCGTCGCTAAAATAAAAAAATTTAATTTTTTTTTAAAAAATCAGTTAGCTACGGCCAAAAGGCCGTCGCTAAAATAAAAAAATTTTATATATATTTTTTTAAAATCAGTTAGCCACGGCCAAACTCCCGTCGCTAAAATAAAAAAAAAATTAATTTTTTTTTTTAAAATCAGTTAGCTACGGCTAAAAGGCCGCCACTAAAATAAAAAAAATTTAATTTTTTTTAAAAATCAGTTAGCTACGGCTAAAAGGCCGTCGCTAAAATAAATAAATGTTAAATTAAAAAAAAATCAATTAGCGACAGTATTTTGCCGTCGCTAATATAAAAATATTAAATTTTTTTTTAAAAAAATCTATTAGCTACGGGTAGTTTACACTTTAGCGACGGTTGTATGCCGTGGCTAATTAGCTACGGCTATTGTGCCGTCGCTGAATCAAATAGCGACGATAAATGTAGCTACGGGATAGCGACGGTTATTATGCCGTCGCTGAATTCTTTTAGCGACGATTTTGGCTCAATCAGCGACGGTTTTTAGCCGTCGCTGATTTCCATTTTTTTTGTAGTGCCTGTAATAGACGCTACTGTTTCAAGACGAGTAGTTACTATAATTGAACTTCCTTTTGCTCCACACATCAACGAGTACTTCAATCTGTTCCACTCTTCCTGATTATCATTCCACACATCATCCAACACGAGTAAAAACCTTTTGCCATTCAGTTTTTCTCTGAGGAGTCGTTGCAGGGAATCTAATTCTTGAAGATCAGGTGCAGAACCCGATATAATTGCTTTCATCAAACGTTTTACATCAAAATCATCAGATACACAAACCCAGAGCTTAGCTTCAAAGTGTTGTGCCACCCGCTCATCATTGTAGACCAGCTGAGCAAGAGTCGTTTTCCCGAGTCCACCAATTCCAACTAGAGGGCATACAGAGATATCTTCGAGACTGTTCACATTGTTCAGCAGCAGAGTCACCAAGTTCTCTTTGTCTTCGTCCCTCCCATAAACTTGTGGTTCAGTTAACAGGGAGCTAGTCTCTCGATCCCCACAGAATTCAACTCCCCTTTCTACAATTTCTTCTTGCAGATGAAACTTAGACCTTTCTTCAGCAATTTGATCAAATCTCTTTATGAGGCCCCTTAAGGTGAGGTCAAACTATTTATATATATATCAGGATTCCATTGATACAGATACTACAACCTTTATTTGTTATAATTTTAATAGCATTCACAATGGCAATAGCTAGGATGCTCGTTCCAAGAATTGGTACCTGTTATTTTTGAACGTTATCGAAATTTATATGATACAAGTAATTGATTTGCATGGACCTCGGAGATAAATAATAAAATCAGAAAAAAAAAATCTAAATTATCAAATAAAAAGTCTTAATTATTTCCTTACAATCTATCTATATCAATTCCAACCCCTCCCCTCCCCTCCCCTCAGTTACCCGCTCGGCTCCCACTTAGTATCAAGAACCCATGTTTTATCTTCTCGTTGAAAGTATATGCCATCCCACCTCACTGACCAGTAGCAATTTGACCAACATCTCGTTCCAGTTTTATAGATGTTATATGCTTGGATCCCTGCCTTTAATTTTCGGTCGTGATGCGCACCATCTAACCAGTATATATTGCACCAGTAGAGAGTTGAAAAACCATTGTGAAAGTGCCATTCAAAATTATTTTTAAAGTCGATAAAATCAAGACCATAATCAACGTTTTTAGACTTGCAATGGATCCCCATAGGCGCACCTCGAGCTATTTCATTCTTGATGCGTACATGCATTAAGCCACCTATGTAAGGTATATGAGCAACTGCTAAATCACTGCATAACATTACCATCGTAACAATCACAACAAGTCGATCAACATTCAAACAATCTTTCAAACCTCTCATACCCATTGCCATGTTTGATGTTTTTCTTCTTGTTTATCTTCATATTTATAATCAAATCAATCGCCCCATTATGACATTCAAATTAAGATTCAAATTGAGATCTAACTATTCCAACAATAAAGACTCGGAATATGCAAAATATTTCTGACAGACTAAAAAAGGAAAAAGGCTAAGACAGTTTTAGTTTCGAGTGATTCTACACAGCGAGAAAATGGGCGAGGGAAGTGAGGTGGCGTAGGTGGGAGTCGTTCATCTCGCTTGGGATGCGAGCGCAAAAAGTCAATGCACGCATCTCGAGTGAGGTGAACGGCTCCCACCCCGCCACCTCACTTCCCTCGCTCGTTTCCTCGCTAATTTCCTCGACACTTAGAATTTCTGTTTAGTTTCAGATTATATTTTGCACAAAAACTGTAATAAAGGGACGATACTAACATTTGTTTTTCAGTTACATATGCTAGATACAATTAATTGCTTAAACAAACTTTTCATCATAAATAAGAGATTTTAGGATTTTTAATTGCTAGAATTTTATGATAGAAGAGATTTTAGGATTTTTTTTTTCTTGAAGGGTGCATCATAAATAACTCGATTAAGTAAAATGAATTTTTGGAATTTTAATTGTTCCGAGTTTATGTGCCTATGGGTAATTTATAGGTAATGGGTTTAAGTATCTAAAAAATGAATTTTGAAATAAATAGAAATAGATAGGAATGAAAATACAAATTCAAGTATTGTTGAGTGAGGACATTTCACTATAAAAATACGCATCTCTACTCATAAATGGCTTTTTTTTTTTAATGAGAAATTAAGATTTTTTTCAAAGATGTAGGTTTGTTTTGTGAGAGTTATCAAATTTAATTGTATTAATGCATGTTCACCGTTTTTTAACTTATGGTTACAAATGCTATACAACATTTCTTGAATATGGGGCATTTGGTATTAAAAGTGAGCAACTTTTTAACATGTTTTGTGTACAGTATACAAAATTTGAAGGCATTCAAGCATATCTTTGCAGAAATAAAAAATCTCCCCCAATTCTAATTGTCGAGGGAGGGTCGGGAGGGGGATGGAGGGTCCCCCTCCCTCCCTCGCTGGTTTCCTCGCCAGTTAGCCAAAATCATCTCTGTACTACGTGGCTGACTTTCTAAAGAGGAAAGTTACATATAGGCAACTCAAGTCATATCATTTTCTTAATATCAACCATTTTAGCCCCATGGTCGAGTGGTTAGAGTTGTGTGAATTTATCCCTCACGTCCTAGGTTCAAAAAAAAAATCAACAATTTTCTCAACTCTTAAATTGTTTTTCTATTTCTCTCTCTAAGTGGAAATATAGGTGCTAGAGATGGGAAATTGGCCATCTGTGGTGGAGGATCAATGGGAATTCAGACTGATTTATTCTTTCTCTATTTTCTTCATTCTCATTCTTTCTGCTTCGATTTGCTTTGATTTTTCAGTATATTGTTCTTGGTCCTCTTAATGATGTAAAGACAGACAGATTTGATTAATTTTTAACTTCATTTAATTCTTATCAGTTTTGATTTTGTTTTCATCCACATGATAAGAACTTGAAGGGATCAGACGTTATATAATCCACGATTTTGGTGGTTAATTTTTTTTTAGTATAATTTATACTTCACACCCATGAAAATAAACATAGTTCCATAGACATTAATGTAGTAGTGCTATATCATCATCATCATCAAAGCTCATTTCCGATATTTTCGGGGTCGGCTACATGAATTTTGGCTCTTCAAGCAATGCGATCTTTCCACATATCCTCGCCTAATCCAAGCTAAATGATATCTTCATTCACCGCCTTCATTCAAATTTTCAACAGTCGTCCCCTCCGTTTACACCCTCCATTAACTTGCCAATCTAGGCATTTTCTAATTGGAAAAAACAAAACAAAAATCAATTTTCAATTTTAAAGGTTATAATCAACCATTTTGGTAAAGTACACGGTTTGGTAGAATCATTTTTGCGACAATTTAACCTTCACATGGATTTCAACATCTCATCTAAGATGTAGGTCGCACCTTGTTGATAGGTTATGGGATCCTATAAAAACCCAACTCGCTTTACAACAACAAAAAAACATCTCATCTAAGATCACACATAGTTTCTCTGTAGCTGATTATACTTTTTTCATGATAATTTTCAACGTCTCACACCAGAACGAACGTATAATCATATATCCATATTAACCTTGTTAGTCTAGTGCTAAAAAAAACTTACTAAAAAAATAAAAATAAATAATCAATTTTTTAGACTGAATTTTGAAGGTTATAATCCACAATTTAGAAAGGTTATAATTCGTGATTTCATTTTGACATTTTATTTTATTTTATTTTATTTTTCTGATAATTTATGCATCTAAAAAGAGTTATCCGTTTATAAGGTTATAATCAATTTTAATAGTTAATTTGATATTTTTTTTGGCAATAATCATGCTTCAAACCCATTTAACATTTCATATAAGAACATACATAATCGCATAGACCTTGTCAATCTAGTGCATAATCACTGATTACAGAAGGCAATATTCCATTGCAAAAAATAATTGTGTCAAATTAATCTTCACACATATTTCAACGACTCATTTAGGGTCACACATGGTTGCATCAACATTGATCTTCTGCAAAAACAAAAATTATCAACTTTTGAGGCTCAATTCGAAATATATCATCACACATGTCCCTTACATATCCTATACTATCTTTTTTTTTGCCTGACATGTCGTACACTTTGTATCCATGTCGTTGTTACAAGGTTAAGACTAAACTCCACTGTGCCATTGATGATACAAACCCTTGATGATGCTCGAATTAAGGCCCATGGAAGAAGCCTAAATTCTCAATCTAACAAAATGCTAAGTAACAGGTGGTTGAACAAGTTGCTCACAGAAAGAGAATGAATATCTAGGTTAAGTAACACCAAATCATAATAATCTGAAGCTCTCTGAAAATGAAGTCTACATTTGAAGTCAAAAGATCATTGCTTTCTTCACACCCATAAGAGCTAAAGGAGTTCTTTTCCAATCAATCTAAATGAGTTTCAGGAAGGAGGGGGATTCTCATGGGAAAATCCTTAACTATTGCTAGCTTGCTAATGCGAATATAATGAAAGTCAGCAACACTCGTACAAATCACTCGAGAACATTCTTTTCATCTTAATAAGAAGTTCCAAAGACTAGGCAGATGGTTATGAAGATTCATGGTTCCTTTTGCATTGGACCTGAACCAACATTACTCCTAAATCCTAATGTAGCTAGTAGCTTTACGACTTGATGTAATTGCATCGGCTGCAAATATTAGATGCTCTAGCATAACAATACAAAAGTAACAGACAGGTGCAGAATTAACCCTGCTTCTTCAAGCAAACCAGGAAAGAAAGGAAATCCCAATTATAGAATCCATTGAATCAAATGAAATGAGCTATACCTTGGTGTGGGATCAAATATTCAATTTTGCAACATTAATATGATTTCTTTCACTAAAAATAAGGCATGTGATATCAGCCATATAGATTCAAATTTTTTCACATCATCTAAACCTTACATAACCCTTCATTCAAACAACATAAGTTGTTCGAGAAGAGATAAAACCCACTCAAACATCCAAGATAGCAATAAATTCTAAAATATTCACTAATTCAATAAAAAAAAATCATACAAATTCACCAAAAAAAACTAAGAACTCACATAATTCATTGCTTCAAGTTTCAGTGGAGCTCTTCACAGCATTCCACATTTCCCCAATTGCTCCCATAACATGAGGCATAACATTCCCAGCTCCTCTAGTAATCGCACCGGCTACAACCCCAATTCCCAGAGCTTCAACATACCCAGGCTTGGAATCCACCTTTAATTCCAAAATTGCGAGACGGGTATTCGCTGTATCAAGCTTTCGTGAAGTATCGACCAATAACTTGTCCTTCTTTCCCCTTCCAGAACTCACCACCCTCACCAAAGCAGTCTGAAGATCTTCAACTACCTTCATTGAAGCTTCAGTAGTTTCCAGGCCTTGGGATTCATAATAGGCTATAAGTTCTCGTGGGGTTGGAAATCTTTTCTTCTGTTCTGTGGGTTCTTTATCCTTTGGTGGAGGAGGACCAATTGGAGATGCAGGTTGTTTCATGGCTTGCATTGAAAACTCTTACAAATCTTTGGGGTTTTGTAGATAAAGGAAGGAACTTTATGGGTTTTGTGGAGAAACAAAGATTGATAGCAGTGCGTGAGAAGAGAAAAAGAGGCCAAATTGCTATGTGCGCCCCTATTTTCAATCACTCCTACCTTCTTCTGCTATGCACACCCACCATATGTAAGTGTACATAGCAGAACAGAGTATTACATAAAACTCCACCACCACTACCGCTACCATTTCTGTTGACTCGCTTTCCTTTTCAGCATGAAACTCACCACCATCATCACCACCGTGCTCCTCCTCGTTTCCGTCCAACCCACCACCGCTCACCGCCCTATCACCACCGTAGCCGACCCATGTAAGTCCCTACCCGACCCAAGAATACTACGTTCAGACCAAATCACAGTCCTAATCAACGGCTACTCTGAATCTCGACTCCACCTTCTCCGGACCATCGCCACCACTTACTCCTCCAACCCCACCGTCGCCTCCGTCCTAATCCTCTGGGGCAACCCAACAACCCCTCTCAAAACCTTAACCCAACTCTCCGTCAATCTCACCGCCTTCTCCGGTTCCGCCCCAATCTCCATCCACCGCCACCCCACCACTTCCCTGAACTCTCGCTTCCTCCCTCGCTCCTCCATCACCACCCGTGTTATCGCAATCGTTGATGACGACGTAGAGGTCGACTCCGCTTCCTTCGACTTCGCCTTCAAGACTTGGTCCGTCAACCAAGACCGACTCATTGGGTTCTTCGCTCGATCTCACGACCTCGATTTATCGAACAAAGTTTGGATATATTCAGTCCATCCAGATAAGTATTCAATGGTGTTAACAAAATTCATGATCTTGAAAACTGATTATTTACACAAGTACACTTGCGGCGGTGGAGAGAAGATGAACCAAATGCGTGACTTTGTAGATAAAACTATGAATTGTGAGGATATTTTGATGAATTTCGTGGTGGCGGACGAGTCGAATGCCGGGCCGATCTTACTGGAAGCGAAGAGACTGAGGGATCATGGAGATGCAAGGAATGAGGAGGAGGAGGATGAAGGTGGGGAGAAGGTGAGAGAGGTGGGATTGAGTAGTAGAAGAGGTGAGCATAGGAAAAGGAGAGGTGAGTGTATAAGAGAGTTTCATAAGGTGTTGGGTAGAATGCCTTTGAAATATAGTTATGGTAAATTGGTTAACTCAGTTGGTGAACAAGGGTTGTGTCAAAAGAATGGCAAATTGGTGTTTTGTGATGAATGAATGAATGAACAAATATTGGTTTAGTGTTTTGTTGTAATCGATCGATATGCGTTTAATGTATAGTTTAAGGATCATTGTTGCCTTTGGAGCATCTTTTCTTTTGCAGTGCTGATACAGGAGAGTTGTGATACAAAGATCATAGAGTTCGTGTTTGGTTTCATGGATTGGACAGGCAGACATTATTCCTTTTGTGGATCTTTGGAATTTTGTTGGAATGAAGAGGATGAAATTGGAGACTAGCCTGTTAATGAACAAGGAGTTTCATTTGTCTAGCTTGTATTGCTTGCTTTAGGTCCTGGTATGTGAATTATGATGTTAGCCATCAATCTGATTCGTTTTTAACTTTGTTACTAAGACTTGAAAGGCATCAATTTGGAATTGGTTATGATTTAAGTTGTTTGCTTAACGCTTCTAAGATCGTTGACTGAAAATGTATGATGATAGCATTCACCCTGAATGAAAAAAAGTCTTTATTGAACAATATGCTCCGATAAAAATGGTGACCAACTAGGCCACATGTATGGAAGGCATACGGCACTAGCTACGTGTATCCGATCCCTGCAAGTGATACCTTTGCTTCTGATATTTTGTTTAACTCCATCATTCTAGTTTCAACATTGAACCACAGCATTGTTGTTCCCTCTTTAAACTCCATAAGAGGAGGAGGCGAGGATATGATGGATGAAAGGCCAAAACATTGAATTCCTGATTTGAGCCCTCTTCAATGATGTGTGGATGTTTACTCTTTGTCATCTCCAGATCCAACAATCTGCACTTCAAACACCCTTTCTTCTTTACATTCATCGAGCACCCATGTCTCAAGAAAGTCACCATTAGCATTGTATGACAACAATGCAGTAAGCCCATTTGTCTGACACCAAATAGAGTTTTGCACTTGTATACACATTTCTCAGTCTGTGCAATGATGAAACACTTCACTGTCTTGTATCATTGGTGGTGGAATTATTTGCAAAGGAGGATCTTGTCTATCATCATAGCAAGAACTACTGCCAGAGTTAGTGAGTCGGAATTATTAAATAGAGAAGCTGTGTATGCCTGAAAATACACAATCACGGTATCACTAATTACTCCAATGGACATTGTTGCAGGTAAGCAAAAGTACGTAGAACATGTGAGCTTCAGTTTCTTATTCCATCCTTGCTGCACTTGATCATCACATCAGAAGCTAATATTTCTACAGCTAGTGTCATCTAAAAAGTCCATCACAATACGGATAAGACCTTACCACTTCCTAGCATTTAGGATGACTTTGATGTGGATTACCTTTGCAAATGACATGGAATTTCTGTAGTATTTCGGATGGAGTGAAAACAAGTAAGCTGGCTGAGCTTACTCTGTCCCTTCTTTCACTTGCAGCTATCCAAGACGTTCAGGGTTGTAACTGCTGTTAAAGCGCTTTTCTTAATCCATTGCAGATGTAGAAAAGTGAAGATTGGTTCTGTACCAGGACATGGTGATATGCTTGATAATAGTGTGTTTTGTCGATAGCATTCTGTGATTTGGGATTCATAGTAGCTGCCATAAAATGTTGATTTCTCTCCTTATTCTGTTGTATGGGCTAATTATCTTAATGTAAGTCTTATTTTTTCGCCCTCGTGTGAGGGTTGACATAACTTTAAATGACTTCATAGAGTCCTTAGTGATTGTAGTATTTGTTTTGATTAGCCTTCCCTTAATTATTGGATGTTGGCATGTCCGAGCTAAGATTGGTTGAGGCAGGTAAATACGGTTTCATAGGCAATGGGATTACAGATGTAATTGCTAATGAAAGAATGCGGCTCCAAACGCTTTTGTTAAGTGCAAAGTTAGACTGTTGGAGGACAGGAGTATATAGTGTTCTTGTTCCCTTTAATTTTTTTTTACCCTTAATCCTCTTCACCTCATGCTGCCGGTCGGATTCGAATCTGTGATGTGTGATTTCATTCGTCACATGGTCGGATTCGAATCTGTGATATGTGATTTCATCCGTCACACCTCTGCCGACTCAGCTGGTGTATCTTTGGCAATATTCATGTTCCCTGCCATTGCGCTGCCATACCTTTGTAGTATGATTCATCTTCAGCATTATAGGAGGAGATCCACATCCACACACACCCATGTATCTGTTGCAGTAAATCTTTCCAAGATAAACTGATTCCACTTCTTTGAGTGCTACTTGAATCTGCAGAGTGATTTCACAGCCAGTCTTACAAATATCTTTGTTACGAAGTCTTCCATCCTCTCTATTTCTTCTTCTGCAATGATCAAAGAAGAATCAAATTGGAACATGAATTCTTTGATATATATATATATTGGTTTCACTGAGACTTGAGACTTGAATTTCTATTCCTAATAGAACAGACTTGATAAACAACACCTAATTATGCATGAACAATAGAGGTTGCCAATGATAGTTCAGTTGAATGGTTAAAGTTGTGATAGTTTAATCTCTACGTCTTGGATTCTATACCCACGACGACACGCTTACCTTTCAAAAAATAGATGTTATATATATATATACATTGGTTTCACTGAGACTTGAGACTTGAATTTCTATTCCTAATAGAACAGACTTGAAAAACAACACCTAATTATGCATGAACAATAGATGTTGCCAATGATAGTCTGGTTGAATGGTTAAAGTTGTGATAGTTTAATCTCTACGTCTTGGGTTCTATACCCACAACGGCACGCTTACCTTTCAAAAATAAATGTTGCATTAGGATATCCTTGAATACATGTCTCCAGATTGTTTTCAAGGAACTTAAGAAAATTCGGTGGTCTATCGCATGCGTGCGAAATTGCTTTTGTTTATGAAGTAAATTGTTTCATGTGGATCGTTGATTTTTTTTTCCCTTTCTATGAATTTTCAATTGAGCATGGGCAATGGATGAGTAGGGCATCCTCTATCGACCTTTCATTTGGTAGAAGTGTAGAACATTCATTTGTTAAAATAAATTATGAAAAAAGGCATTGGCAATTTAGGGAAAAAAAACACATTGACTGTCCATTTAGGACCACTATCGTTTACAATTAAGGACACTAATAAACTAACAAAAACTGTTTTAAGTTGAAAATTTTAAGAAAATTATGGGTAAAAATAGAACAATGTATCAAAATTTTAGCTTGTTTCAATATAATTTTTTCATATAAAAGTTTAGGTCTACACTATGAAATATCTTGATAAATGGTTTTTGTGGTGGGTGTTTACGGACAACCCCTTTGATAGTCTTGGACAATTGGCGCAGGTCAACCCGTGTCATGCCTAAGGTAGGCGCTAACTCATTTGGCTTGCTTTGTGAATATGGCCCAATTCTAGACAGTTGGCTTTATAGTCACTTTTTTGTTAGGTTTTGGGTATTTTACATTTCTACCCCTTTATAGATAATATTTGTGGTTGTGTTTTAAAGAGAATGAGTAAAAATGTAAAAGGCCCAAGCCTAACCAAAAAATGGCTTTAAAGCCTTACTGTCTAGACAAACTCGTGAATATGATAAAGAAGTTCAACATATAACATTTTAACCCATATATTGAGGTGCGTCTAAATGGATTGAAACTTTACCACATTTTAGACGTGGATTTGTAATTTTCCTAAAAACTTCAACTCACGAGGCTCAAATGATGTAAGTGTGTCCCAAATGAGAAGTTACAATAGAAATTTCGTCGTTTTAACTCCAATTTAAAAAAAAAATGGATCAATGTAGTTAAGGCGACCGCCTGAGGCGTTTTTACAAAATTTTGTCTCAAAGTAAGGCAATGCAGTGCGGTGAAATGAGGCGTCTGCTTCAGACTGCCTCACTCCACCTCACTACCTCAACCCTAGGGGTAGGCATCCCATCCCGCAATCCCGTTCCGATTTAGAATGGGATGGGATGAGATGAAGATTTTCAATCCCGCCAATCTCGTCCTGTCCCGAGCTAATTTGGTTAGTATTTCAAATCATAATTTGCAACTCAAGATAATCACATAATTTGAATCAAAATTTTGGGGTAAATGACTTGTACACACAAGACCCCCCAGTCTTGGTGTACAAATTTAACAATAATGTTCAGTTTGCATAGCAGTTTTACCATGTAAATTGAGTTGCTATGCAAACCTCAATATACCTAACAAGTAACATGTAGCAAAGGAAGTTATAGCATCTCCTTAAGTTATAAAATAATCGTTGAGTTGTGATAGAAGCACAAACAAAAATCATGACTAGATTTTAAACAAATGTTGACCATTCCTTTATGTATAAACCAATAAAATAGATTATACCCATTTTGAGATTTAAAAAAAGAGCCATATTATGATAGCTATCTGATCATAATGAACACTGCTTCCACTTAGGAAAGTCTAATTTCAAATAACAAGAAGTTGATCAAAGTGGGTTTCCATCAAGAAAGAGGGACGAGTTTAAGAGCAGATAAGATGTGGCAAATCAGTAAATTAATTGCATCATGTAACATACTTGCAGGGGGGAAGTTGTTCACTCATAGAAACCTCTCTCCTATTAGATTATCAAAAAACTTGATCAACAAATAAAGCACGCTGATCCCGTCCCGAACCCGTATGAACAGGATGGGATAGGGATGGGTCTATCTCGTCCCATCCCGTCCCGTGCCCACCCTTACTCAACCCAAAACCGATTGTAGCCAGTCCAATTACAATCCATTTTCAGCCTAATTACAGTAAAAAGAGGTTGCAACCCACTCACTCTATAATAAAGTTTTATGTTTCTTACTGTAATATTTGATCAATTTGATAAAAACAAGATAAAATGTTTTTAAGTTTTGATAAATTTGTCATACTTTTTATAATATTTTTTGGAGAAAACATATCATGTTTTGATCAATATGTGATCAACACTAATCTTTATTTTTTTCATAGCTTAGTTAAATGATTTTTATGCATTTGGAATACCAATAGTGATTATACTTGTGAATTTTTACCAACAATTTTTCTAACAAAATTTCAATATTCTCAAGTTTATATTCTTTCAAGATTATTGATTTTAACGTTTTAATGGATATTTGCAAGTTACCTGACACTTATGTAGTCCATCTTTTCGCTATGTTATGCAACTTTATTATATTTTCATTTCGATTCTAGATAGTTGTGTCATTTTTGTACATATTTGCTTATGATACATATCAAAATGATATACACTACTATGTTGATATGTTTCAATTTATTAAAAAAAGTTAAAAATATTTGTTCTAGGTAGTTGTGTCACTTTTTGTACATATATGTTTGTGATACTTATCAAAATAATGATGTACAATACTATGTTAATATGTTTCAATATATTATAAAAAAATATCTTTAAAAAGTTAAGACCGCCTCAGTGAAGTGAGGCAGCAACCTCACCTCACGCCTGAGGTGTTTTCAGGCTTGTCCGCCTTATCTCTGCCTCAACGCCTTAACTACAATGACATGGATAAAAAAATTTATTTTTATTTTATTTTTTAAAAATAAAAAGGCTGGAGTAGTTAGACTATTAAAATGGATTATTATTTCAAGTGGAGCAATCAACTAGTAAGATGTTCCAGAGACCTCTAGAGAGACGAGGAAACCTCTCTCTCTTCCTCCTCACTTCTTTTCTACTCTATAAACAGAGAGAGACATTAAACAAAAACTTAGAAACCCTAGGAGAGAAAAAAAATCTGAAAAATCGATTGCAATTTTAGTGTTATTGAAGAAACAAAACTTAGGGTTCTTGAAGGATGGCAGGCTACTCGTCAATGAAGATGAAAAGGAAGGATTTTGAAGAAGTTTACGACGATTTCTCCGAATTCTCCCTCTCTTCACCCGCCAGAAAGATCAGGAGACTGGTAAATTATTTTTTTGATCACCGATTCGTCAAATTGAGTCGTTTTTCATGCAATTTGATTGATTAATTGTTGAATTGGATGGATTTCTGATGTGGGGTTTTTGTTGGAATTGAAGGATGCGGAGCTTCCGCCAATAATTGAAGAAGAGGAGGTTGGGGTTCCTCTGGAAATTGATTCTGCGCTGCAACAGGAGCCTGTAGCAGTTCCAGAGACAGAGCCTTCTGTTAATTTGAATGAAGAGAGAGCTTTGGTGTTGTATAAGCCTGTGAATTCGCCAGTTGTGATGTCTCCAAGCTCGTCGCCGAATGTTTCGTTTACAGTGAGTTCAGAGCTGATTCGAGGGTTTAAGAGTAAGTGGATTAAACCTTTCAATTTTGTTTCATTTATTGTTTTTTGAATTTTGGGTTTGTTTGATTTTATTTGTTAGTAGAGGTTATCAATGTATTAGCTATAATAGATGAAAATGTAAGGATTAGTAGTCGGATTGTCTCATTTATAGTTAGCTAAAGTAGAAAAAAAAATTTATGGTGTTACATCAATAAGGAATGTCTATTGTTTTAGCTCCTTAGATAATAGTTTGGAAAATTCAGTAATGATCTTGTTGAGAATTGAGATGATGCATCTAAATTTAACAGTGTTTCGGGTGCCTTAAGTACCCCATGCTATACTCCAGTGATATATGGTCATTTGTAACCATATTGATGCTAAGCTTGTTGTGTATGCGAGATCGATTTCTGTACCATGAGGATAGGTTCCTGAGACGTTGTTGTAATTAGAGTGTCAATGTGATATACTTAAGTCCAGAGCGTTGATATGATATTTCTTACCAATTAGTTTGCATGGATGAGCATACTTAATTTACAACTTTCTCAGTATAACTGATGATGCCAAACAATGTTTCTTGGCTTCTCATTCTTAAAAAGTGTGTTCAACTGTCTGGATTTTAAGTTCTTGATTTTCATGTTAGAGTTACCCCAATGCATTTAGCCTTAGGCTTCGCACGGGCGTCCCTTTTGATTATCATACTTTGTATGTAAATATGAGATATTTGTATGTATAGTTGCTTGTGCAGTTTTGTATGCTTCCATAGTTTCGATTTTGAGTATGTATATGACGTGGCTAACTGATTGCAATTTATTGCAGATAAAGGTTTCTGGTCCGACCAAAACAATCTCTTAGAATCTGTAGTTGATGAGGAAGATTCTTCAAACAAAAATGGCAGTGAGAATGGCTGCTTGGCTGTTGTGCCATGGGTGTCCCAACAGTTCCCTAATGTTGCTGGCCTTGATTCATCTGTAACAGAGGTCTCAGAGCCAATGGATATGGAAGAGGATGGCCCCTCTGAAGAGCAAGCACTGAAGACTGGTGGTGGATTGGGGGAGGTAGATGCATTACAGCGGTGGCAGCAACAGCAGTACTGTCTAAGTCCTCTGCTACCGCAGAACACAGCTACACCTGTCATGTGGTCATGGTGATAATGTTTACATAATGCTTCAATGCCTTGTTGCTTGGGTATTTTTTTTATGAGAGAGCAATAGCTTTTTTAAGAAGATCAATTGAAGCATTCATTGGCTCTTTGTTACACAAAGTTTATAGTGCCAAATGAAAATGGGCTTTGGCGGATATTTTGTTTACAGGAATGTAGCTTTGTCTCTCATGTTTTTGCAGAGTTGGTTAGTTCCATCATTTTCGTATACTTTCTTTCGTTATCCTGTTAATATAAGTTGCTTTCAGTTTTATGAATTTTTGGAATGATCTTCAAGTTTGCTAGGAAATTGCACAAGTCGTCAACAAAGTTGCCTACATATTTTTCCCAACAAGTCCACTGCTATAACTAGCTGTACTGACAACTCCACATAGTTCCACTGCAAATCTGCAATGACTAGCTAGTGCAAGGCACGACCAGCAGAGGTGATTGAAAGTTGCCTTGAAAGGAGAATGAATCATAACCCAAAGCATTAGGATCTAGCATTTGATGTTATGGGGATCTAGCATTTGATGTTATGGGTTATAAAAGAAAATGATTTAAGGTAACGAAACGTGTGAATGTTAAAGTTAAAATTCATAGAATAAAGTTAAAATGCTCAGTGCTTCACATTCACTCACTTGAATATCATTGCTGAAGATAATATTTCCACATACTAGTCTATCAGTGTACTATTTTTTATACAAATACACAACTGCACAACTGTAGTTACTGAGAATCAAAATTCAGAATCGTTCCATCAAAAATTGAAAAAGGATCAAAACAAGAGTTCGGAACAGGGTAAAAAAATGAACAGAGAAGTACATCCTATAACACAACACACTGCAGGTTGCTAGCTACAGATGCAAAAGCTCTAAATAGATAAATGTGGAGAGAAATGCAATCTCCCTTTGCAAAAGTATATGAAATATGAGTACATCGTAGGTGGTATGGTCTCATTGTTTTTCTTTTTAACAGGTATTATTCTACTCTGTCGAGGGGAATGTCAATGGAGAAAGGGATGCTACATTGCAGGAAGTTCCAATACAATCTGAAGACTGAATTTGTAAATTGTATGTTCCCTTCTCCTTAAGACCCACCAAAGTAACTCTCTATAACCATTTCCTAGCTGTGGTATGGAGCTCCGGGTGCTGTAGGATCCTCCATCGGGTGCAGAGCCAAAAACATAACACCACTTCTGCTTCAATCTCCTGTTATGTATTTCTTCTCAGCATAATATCTCTTTTCACTCGCAGTCTTCCTGGCATTGCGTTTCTGCATCCCACAGAAGCGTAACAATAAGATGAAAATACGTTCAAGAATATATCATGTGAAAAAGGAAAATATGTCAAAAAGACCAATGTTTTTGTTTAAAATCTGTCCTTAAGTTTGGCACGAGTTAAAGCCCTTTAGTTCCAGATCCATTGCTAAAGGAAGTAAAACATCCAACAGTTTCACGAAGTATATTAAACCCAGCATAACTCGACTGTCCCCCTGGATTTTGAAACACTTGAGGGTAACCTTTGATTTTGCATAAACTAATATCAATCTAGCTATGGTTAAATACCAGTCACATGCTCAAGACAACACAAAATCCTCATTTTTCTTCCTCTAATGAACCTATTTTTTGTTCTCGTCTACAAGCACAACCACGTCCTGACAATTGATAGGCGGCCGAAAATGAGGGTAAAGTTATATTTCTTGTTACTTTCACAGAGGTGAGGATGTTTTAAAAAAGATTTCTGGGAGTGGGTCTACGTGTTTGTTTAAAACGAAAATTTGAGCAAGCCAGGGAGGCTCTCTGGCTGTGTGTTTGTGTTTGATTAGTGGATTATGAGGATCTCTAAGGATGATGGAGGGTATTGAGGCTCCCTGGCGCTGGCCTGGCTCTCTAGACCAATTCTTGTTAAAAAACAAGAGATAAAGGTTAACTCAAAACACTTCAAAATCTGTGGGGGTACTCTATGATTATCCTAAACATGGTATCAAGTACCATGATTAGGATAAGCATGCATCTTAATGTCTGTGTCGGTGATATTCTAGGTCGTTCTAATAATCTATTCAAATAACTGTTGTAAACATCCAGTAGTGTAGTATGACCATACAGACTGCCGAATGAAGGTTGAGCGAGTACCTCATAGATTTCCTGATTAGCAATTATCCTTTTGGCCACAGATGTGGTTGTGATATTTTTAGGGCTTTGTAACGTCCGGAATATTCCCATGCTCTTGGGGGCTGCATATGGATCCAATTCACCCTGTTGCAAGTAAACCTTGGACTTAGGTTCACAAAGTGGAGCAGAAATTGAAATTAAATTTTAACCAAATTGGCTCCACTTACTTGAAACAAATTTTTCTCAGCAATTGTGCCATGTACAACCAACGAGATGTTGAAGGTTGTTATCTGCTCAAAACCAAGTAAACAGCTTTAACGTTCAAGTCAAAGAACAGAAGGAAAAACTGAAATACGCTAAATGAGAATACTAAACCATGTTTTACGAACAGTATAACAAAGATCCATAAGATAAAAAATGATAGTAACTTTTGGGCCTTGGTTCAACAATATTATGTCCAGGTTTTCCTATACAACGATATTGTATGATCAAGCAAAGCTCTAATAACACTGTTCTCCCTCCATAAATCCACATATACATGTCGTTTCAGAAACTATATGAATCAAATTCCAAAAAATAAAAAGCCGGCATTCAAGACACTGTTCAATTCTTATACACCAACCACAAATTATTTCTGCTATGTAAATTCAATCTTCTATTTATAACATATGATAGTCATTACCTCTATATGAAGGCTTACAAACTTGAAAGCCAAAATGCATGCACTAACTGAGGACTGAGATTAACTGTAAAAATTAAACAAGTCAATAGATAGTAACAAGCTTACCAAGTCTTTTGTAACTTCCCAAGGTGCACCAATGATGACCTCATCAACATATCGGCAAGCTAGCAAACTAAGGCTACGCTCATGAAGGTGCATAATTGGATGGTTAGTTCCTCTATGCTCACTGCAAGCAGACGCAACTCGTGATCATTGTTGGTTCATATTTAAACTAGATAAAACTGAATTCTACTCAAGTCAACTTCTTGGCCCTTGGGATGGGATCTCCAAGCACTAGAGGGAAACAGTGAAATGGAAAAACACAGTAAATTAAGATACTAACCTCACAGTTTGATCAGAATGGATACCCACAAGCAGAAAATCTCCAAGCTGCCTTGCACTTTTGAGGATCTATGGATGGTAAAAGAAAACAACTCAGACACTTGCAGGATTAACTTTGATCACTTCTTCAAAAATAATATGAAAATGGATATTTCCATGATACTTGAAAGGAGAAGCTTTCATTTGAAAAAAAAGGCAGTTTTGATTTGAAAATAATATCTAGAGTTGTTTTGTCCAGTAATAGTCTCATATCAATTTTGATTTGCAAGTGGATTAGCAGAAGATATGACAAAAGGCAGTTTGGTGTTTCACAATTGCTTTAGCTAAGATCCAACGTAGGATGCAAAATGGTAAGCTTGTTTATCTAACAATTTGACATTGACCACATACACAGGCAGTTAGAATTACTATGCCACATAGGAGCACGACATTTAAATATATTTTATTTTTATGTTTATTTTTTGATTTTTTATTTAATTTTATAACTCGATTCCACTGTAAATCCATATGGTTTCCAGCAAATAACTAAAAAGCACAACCAAAAAGCTACATATGTGTGCCACCAAAAGCAAAAAAAACCTTCATAAGCTATGAGAATACCCTACCCAAAGAAAACTGAAAAGATTACATCTCACTAAAATCCCATATGACGATAAGAAAAATGGAACTTCAAATATAAAGTCAAAATAATTATTATGCAACCTAAAAAAATCGCTGATGGACAAGATATAAAACAGGCTTTCGGGGTAATTATTAGTTCCATTTGCAAATTGCAATACCTCCACATGTCCAGCATGGAAAAGGTCAAATGCACCATCAATGTATACTACACGAGCATTCGGTCCAGGGGCCTGCAAATGAAAAAGAAGGTGAAATTTCAGTGAAATGTACTATTCACTAAACCATCGATTAACAAAACTTAACATGTATGACATCATAATAAAACAATAAACTATAAAATATTCAACCATACCTTGGTGATCATTGGTTAAAGGGTAACTAGTGCCTTTTTTAATTGTTGAAGAATTCATTTAAAAAATAAGACAAGGATAAGAGAAGCTAAGGAAACCCACGAGAACAACAACCAAAAGAAAATTAAAACATCCCAACTATGTAATCCTCAAATTGACATTCTGAAGCTCTTCAAGAATTTAACTACAATGATAAGGCACATATCATAGTTGTTTATCAACAGATCATTGATCATCTAGGATGCAAGGACTCGGATACGACACGACGACTCAGCAATTTTCAAAAGAATAGGACTCGACGACTCTGTCAAACTTATTTTTTTAATATATTTTTTTTGTAACTCATATGATTATATTGGATATCGAAAAGGGGTGAAACTGTGTTGAAACTTTGCTGTTGCAGGTTAGAGATGGGAGATGAACTATGGAGAATGGGGCATAAGGGGAGTGGTTGAACTGAGTACTTGCTTGGGCGTTAAATAACTTGGACTGAGATAGAGAGGTGGGCTAAAATAGTTGTTGTTGATGTTGGGTATTGTAATGGGCTCATAGTAATTAAAGGGGTGTTGGGTATTGAAAGGTTGTTGAGCCGTTTGGGTGCAAAGTTGGGTTTGGGTCAGGTTGTGTTCCACAGTGAGATGGGCCGAAGAGATGGGTTGTTTAATTGGGAGAAATAGGTCGTTGGATGTAAGCTAGATGGAGGGTCAAACACAGCCGTCAGATTCAACACTGAGATGAGATGTTGTAGTGGGGTGGTTGTGATGTTATTAATGGGTAGATGCGTTTGAGATGGAGTCATTAATAGGGTATTGGGATGGGTAATTAATAGGGTATTGGGATGGGTAATTAATAGGGTGATGGGAAGAGGAGATAGAGAGTTGACTTGCAGAAGAGAAGCTTGGAGGGTGTGAGAGGGAGATGGAGAGAAATATGAGTTGGTGAGTGATGGTGGGTGAGATCATTCTTCTGCAAAGATCACCAAAACATTTTGACACGAATTTTGCAAAATGTTTTGGTGAGTGATCGATCTCTCAGGAACAGGAAGCCTCAGGCTCAGCATTTCTTAATCGATCGATCGATCCTTCTTCCTGTTCTCTGTCGATTGATCGATCGATCGAAGAGGAGCTGAGGAGAATATATATAACATTTGGGATTGATCCTTCTTCTCCTTCTCTGTCGACCGATCGATCCTTCTTCTTTGTCGATCGATCCTTTTTAGGGTTTGAAACATTTGGGAGAAGAGGAGTTGAGGAGAATATATATAACCACGTGTCTGGACCGTGTCCAAGCCGTGTCCATGCCTGTCAACGAATTTTGACCGTTGACCACGTGTCAAATACGTGTCCAGCGCGTGTCCGTGTCCGACACGTATTTGACAAGTGATACGGGAGTTTTCCGAAAAGTCGGTGCATTAGAGTTGATCATCAACTTCGTCATCATCAAACCCTATACCCAGTGAGCAATATAGAGTGGTATGGAATGAGATGCAAAAGTTAATATCACATCATGCACATTCAAAATGCTCACAAGCAAATACCTCAAAATTTCGTATTTCACTATTTTGCAAAGCCCAAGAAGGAACTCTCCAATTGTGAAAGATCTATATAACAAATCAGAATGGTGTTTGAGGTTGGAGATAAAAGACGGCTGAGATTTACCCAAACATAAAAGATCTAATGGATCACATAGAGGGGGGAGGGGAGGGTATTTTGCTAAAATTTATGTTAGCATATGACTGAAATACCCCTGACCAAATTTGTAAATTCTCCTCCTATCACACATTTTCCTATCCATAAGGCACGGGGAATTCCCTAGTAACTTCAAGAGCATAGACAGAAATGTTTGCAGATCACAGGTAATATCTCTAGTAATATGTTTATTCCATAAACCAATGAGGAAGTCTCTAATATTATGACATTTTTTTCCATTTTCATTTTGGAATAATTAGTGTTTTACACTTATTAATGAACCAAGCAGCAAGAAGACTATGTTCCTGTCAACTTATGTAGACATGGATTCGAGTGACAGAACTTGCTGTACATGTCATGTTTTGCCTTGAATCTACACCTTTGGAAATGGTGAGTTAGTTCAACTGAAATTCGTCTATATTTACCTTTCCATTTGAAAATTGCACAATCCGCCTAGATGTAGGTAGAAAGTGGGATATTTGGGACGCTCTAGATTGGCTGAGTTCAGCTTGATTGTTATCCTTTGCGTGAAGTTGTTCAGGCAGCGGTGTATTGGTAGGGTTTTCAATATTCTCAGTGCCCTTCATAAAATAAAGTATCCGTCCTGTATGCATCGAGAATAAGTAATATTTAATTGGTTGACTAATTTTCCAAGATGACGAGAAAGAACCAAAAAGGGTTGATACAAAGTGCTCAAAGGGAAGAATAATAGTACCTACAATATCTGTGCTTGAGACACCTTCTGTGCGTTTGATCTGCTTGTAACGACCCACTTTCTTTGCTAAGGCATACGCATCAGTTCCATCTGGAAGCAGGCAAGGATCATCCCCATGTATGATATAGTCAATGTTATGTTCATTGAAAAGTCTATCCATAAACTGCTCAGTAATTTCATAAGGAGCACTGGCAATAACTTCATCCACCCACTTCAAGCCCTTTACAAGAACCAGCCTACATAAGATTAATAACTTAGATCACTAAGGATAGCTCAATTATGGTGGTGATTTATGGTGATTGGTGAGTACAACCATGATACAGGGACAGACTTAAGAGAGACGAAAGGCAAAAAAAAAAATGTGTATGAACTATGATAATGAAATGATTGGTCAAATGTAAAAAAAAAAAGTCTACAAGGGTCCATGGTTAATTTAATCTTAATCATGGAAATTTTAAGGTAATAAGAAGGGTGCATGCCACCAGAATCCCATTTTTTGACCTACACGTGCCATATGAAGAAGTGGAAAATTTTAATTTATTAAAAAAAAATGACGAAGGAGAAGAAAGATGGTTCTTGGAAAATTGAGATAGAAGACTTTGGGTTTTCTATTAAAAAATTGGGGAGGTACCGAGTAATATTACACACGCATAGTCATCTTCTACCTTAAATGCTTATTTTCTTCTCTCTCTCCTCTCTCCACTCGTTTTTATTGTTTTCCAAGAAATAGTTCTCTCAAACCAACCACAACAAAAATGTAGCCTAAGAACCGAATCAGGTTTTGTGTGAAACAAAGTCACAGAAACTACATTGAACTTCCTTAAGCTGTTGACCTAAACCATGATCGAAGTGAAAGAAATGCCATAACTACTGCCCTTTGCAAAATCAATATAAATATTCTAAAGTAAGTTGGCAAATGACTTTCTGGGGTAAAAGAAATTGAAATAGGATTCCTAAATGTCAAAAGGGTGGGCAGACGATTGTATGAACAAAAGAGGTTGAAAGTAAGAAAAGAGGTGAAGTCTTTCTCTTTCTAGACCTAATAATCCATTGCTATTATAATTTGTTTTTCATCTTATTCACTTTACTTCCACAACATCAACTCCCGTTATTGATACAAGCGTATATGTTTCCAACTACAGTACAGGAATAATTCAGAGGTTTATTGACCAACCTATTGTTTAGTCCCTTTTTGATGTTTGTAGACATTTGATTAATAAGGTCCATTCCTCAGTTTACAGTTTTTGCATTCAAATCAATTACTATAAAATTCAAAGTGGTCTCTATGGCTCTATCAACCACTTATCATAAGTCATAACTACATCCTTTAAATAGATAATAAATAAATAAAACACTGTTACCTTTCTTCCATGGACAGCACAGGAGGACCCTTGTTTGCTATGATCTCTTCGTCACTCACCACTCCGACCACCAACACATCTCCCAGTGCCTTTGCTTGTCGCAAAGCATTTGCATGACCATAATGCATAAGGTCAAAACATCCGTCCATGTACACCCTTACAGGTTTCTTCCCATATTTCTTCTTATGGAAGATCCCCAAATCTGGCCAGAAACAAGGTAGACCGGGTACCCCGATTCCACTGAAGTAGCTCGTTGACAGCCCAAGAACAGCAGCTGTAAGCATTATTCCTCCAAACAGATGTGGGTAATAGCAAACCCCATCCCATATCCAACCATTGCTTTCAAATTCAATAGATCCCATCTTCCTCTTGCCCTCTTTCACTCACAAAGGGAAGAAGTAAATCTTCCAACTGTGAAAAATAAAATTTTCAGTAAATCAACATATGTCACTAATAATCTAAGGAATGGGTCCCAACATAAACAATAATCCATCGACAACGTTGTTAAACACTTTCTAGAATGAATGGATCCCTGTTTTTCTCCCAAATGCATGCATACAATATCTGATTCAATTAGGCCCTAACACCTAAATTGAAACTCAAAATACAGAGTCCAAATTAAACAAAAAATCAAGGGATCCCATTCAATAAATGCCCAATCTAGACCACATATTCATACGGCAAGCAAAAAAAAAAACCCAAATATACAAAACTATCTGAGACTGAAAAATGCATGAAAGAGCCTTTGAAATCATACCCAAGATGGGAAATTGTAATTGCAACAAGAAACTCTACATATCAACCAAAAATCGTCAAATCTAACACAAGCGAACACCTCCGCTGCACAATTCGAGGAAAATAACAACTGGGTTCTCCGATTTCACAACTCTAGATCTTGAATCTAACCAGAAACCCACTCTTCATTCATGAAAAAGAACCCAACTTGATGAATCAATCTCAATTCAATGATTTGGGGTGCCTAGAAATCGAACAAAACGTGGATGGAAATTGCAAAGAGAGAAGAAGATTGAAGGAAGTTCTAACCTTTAGAGAAAAAACATGCGTATGTCTCTCTCGCTTGAATGGCAAGAGAAAGAAGAAGAGAAGAGGGAGAGAGAGAGAATCTGCTTAGTTTAGAGGCGATGTCTTCGAAAGAAGCTTCAAAATTGTGGCCTTTCCCTAATTTGTACCTTTTTTGTTTTTCAACTTTTTTGATCAATCTTTTTTTTTGCTTAAATTGACATGAAATTATTGGCTTAAGTCTTAAGTAATCGAGTTACGTTTTTTTATTTTTTTATATCCCTTAACCCCACCAGATGTTGTTGGCAGGGTTTAGACATTAGACCCGTGATTTCATCTACCACAAATCTATTGCTGAACTGGTATCCCATTGATTGATTACCAGCCAAACTACGTACCAAGAGCTTCCACTATATCATCCTTTAAGTGTCATTACGTAGAAAGGTAGAAGATAAAATGATTCGACAAGTATACCAATAGAAGGCATGATGGGCGGGTGCACACTGAGAAGGTACCTATCTCTCAACGATCAAATTCAACAGTTGGTATTCATGAAGATTCTCTTGCGATTTTTTTTCCTGTGCTTTTTTTTTTTTATAGTATCTTGCTCAATAAATTTTCTTTTTCTTTTTTTACCGAGCTTTGCTACAGAGCGAGGGAAAGGGGGCGATAACCCATCCGCCCGAGATAAGCACATCAAATTTGAGATGTGCGATGGTGCTCATCTCGAGACGAATGGATGGCTTCCACCCATCCCTCGCTCCCTCCCTCGACCCCTAGAATTTTTCTTTTTTACCATATGCGAAAATGTATACCATAAGAATTCCTTTATATTGTCATGAGTATCACATGACAGTAATAATCAAATGCTTTAGCACCCGTTTTGAAGAGAAAGAAAAAATGTGATATCGAACAAAATTGAACTTGAGTGTGTACTCCCAAAAATCTTATTGAAAGACGTATGCATCAAGGATTGTTTCCCAGTTCTATAAATAGAAGAGAATGTATGCCAACAAACATCGCGACCTACTTTTATACTTGAAAATTTTAACCTAACAAAGTTTCATGTCATGTGGCTTTTCGCATTTTGTTGAAAATATTGCCATAATAACACTTCCTGAAAATATAGATTTTTTTAGAAAAATATACCTTAAATTTCTACAATTGAATAAAAGAAAATTTTAAATATACACATATTTTTGGGAATAATTTTCTCTTCCATTGCTTTTTTATCTTTTTATAAGACAATTTCATTGTGAACCCTACAAATTAACATGGTTAGGGGGATCAAAAACAGAAAGTTTTAATTGGTGGAGAAACTTCTATGTCTAACCAAATGGATGGAAATGCTTCTTTCACATCTCCAATGTCACTTTTTGAGCTTTCTTTGCCATAAACTTTGGTGATAGTGATATTATAACCTCACTTTGGACAATTGGGGACCAAGCTTTACAATGAAGCTCTGTGTTGAAACTTCTGGAAAAAAACGGTGGTATGTCGATGAAATACCCAGTCTTAATCACCAAGAACCCTCATCGACACACTGAGTGGACCCAGAGGTTGCACTGCGGTGACATTTGTCACCAAATAGAAGATCAAAATTAAGAAGAACCACTTAGTCGAATGTGTGGTTGCGTAACAAGTCACAGTTTTGACAAGCATTGGAAAAAGATTCTCTTTGAATCTTCCATAAAAATTCATGACATGGAAGTTTACCACGAATTTTTCTCATTTATTTTCATCATACCAAATACGAAATGCATTCCAGTCGAGGAAATTTAAGAGCTACTCAACATGGATGAGAATTCTTTAAGACCGACCTGATCCACAAGAACTATAAATTTATAATCTTATATGAAATATGACACAACGGGAGATTGAGTAAACGCGTGGGGAGGACAGGACGACATGGCAGAAGTCTTGCCGTGGTGACAGTTCCCATATTAAATTATTTTCCGCTTCTCCCGATCCAAGCACACAACTTGGTCGTACCTAATTTGTGCTAACATGTGCATCAAAATGGAAGTGGTTGATGCTCAAATGAAAAAAAAAGATTTCATCGACATGCAGGTGAAACATTGATAATGTGTTCTAACAGTCATTATCATCAATACAAAACATCTAGAAGACGATTGAAAACAAAACAACGACTATATTAAAACTACAAACGAAACAACCAATACAAAAATGTGCTAATACTAGTCATAATAACCAACAGAGATAATGTCCTACTCACGCTTGGTTGTTGGCATGTTTGCACCTATCATGTTGTTCACTGCATATATCTGTCTGATCATTACAGATACATTTATATCGAAACCGTCACATTTATTGAGAACAACTAATTTCCATTGAGAGACAACTTACAAAAAAATTATCAGAAGACGGATACTCTTTCAAATTATTAAAAGGGTAAATAGTACACAGGAAAAAAAAAATTTGCCCACTAACTTCTTAAGCACATTTTCACTAAACTTTAGATTATGAAACTATATATTGTGCTTTTGTACCTCTGACATGAACTTAAATGTATGATTATTTATCAAGAGACAATAAGTGGTTAGGCATCAGCATGAATGCAAACAAAAGCCAATTAAGATAACCTGTCTGGCAGAGGCATAAAATATAGCAGTATCTTTGTGTATTCACTATGAGTTAAGGTCCAATTCATATTGAGGGGTCTCCCGCACAAATAATAGATCTTGCAGCAATTTCTATGGTGTTCTTGTAACATCTATATAGACAAAATGTGAGCTATACTTAACAAAAAAGACATGCCCCAAATTTAAGACTTATTCAAGGGGAGAAAAGTTAGAAGAAAACTTTCTAGTAAACAAAAATGAGTGTAGAGGGCAGCATTGTATAACAATAAGCCATCTCCAGTATACTTCAATCCCACCAAGGGGAGTAAGTGTGTCATTTTGTATAGCAGCAAGAGATAAAAAGAAGTTAATAGAACTCTCACAGAAACACTGGTGCCATAACTAATGTTATTGTTGCAAGCATCTTGATCAGTACATGAAGTGAAGGCCCTGCGGTGTCTTTGAATGGATCTCCAACACTGCAACAGAGAAGACAAAAAGTGTCACTACCCAAAATTTAACCAAATAAGGAAACTGCGAATTAACCTACCAAATCGTCAATGGATAAGAAAGTGAACATGACTAACAGAACGAACTTCATATGGAGAACAGTAGAGAAACCCTTGAGATTTCAGACCAACATCAATCTGCTATTTTATAATATGAACTGACCTGCAGACTACCCAAAAGGTTTGATAATGCCAAGTGAGTTTCAAGTTCGAGGGCAACAGTAACAATCACAGGAGAACCATTGGCTCTAGGATGATATGCTTCAAGAAACCCAAAAGCCATGAGAAATATGAATTGCTGCTAGCGACGTGCAATAGCAGAACTCAAAAAATACATATATAACAGAGAAAACATGAGGTCATCTCTGTATGTGTATTGACATAGAGAGACGGACGTGCATACATGTGACTATGAAACAAACATAGGTCATTCTTCATGTCTTTAGTCGACAAGATGTTTTGGCAACAGATTCACTGGAATAAAGCTTTTAAATGACAAAAGATGCAACTTACGTGTCTCCTGTGATTGCAGCCTTATGACAATCACTCCCCTTGCCTCCAAGAGCTCCAGTCTCAATATATTTCTTAGCATTATCCCAGGCACCCCCGGCAGTATTGAGGAAGAGAGCCATGAGAATGCCTGAGACGGTTGCAAACATCAGCATGGAAGCCACGACTTTGGCTCCCAGCAGAGGTTGTCCTGTAACGTGCCCCAATATCCTAAAAAGAAAACCTGCAAAACAAACATGGGCTATCATAAAACAAGACAAAGCATCACAAGACATCCACAATACGCAATTCAACACCATGAGTGCCGATCAGAGACTCCATTTCAGCATGCAGGTTAGCTTACAGCCAAGTACAATGAAATGAAAAGGTAGATAAAACAATGGCATAGCCATGACTAGGTAGTATTATACAAGTTTCTGCTTCACAGCCATGATCATCATGAAAGACCTTTTCCAACAATGCCTGTCAACAAACTTGGAAGGGGCATGGAATGAGATAGTTTTGATCTTCCAGTTTCACCTCTATGAATTACTATACAGGACACAGGTCGTTTTTATTTTTTTGAAGGGCAAACAAGGTTTTTAATGGATCCTCCATTGATATTTAGAGAGCTCTAACAGGATTTAGGATGATTGCAAGCAAGTAAACAAGGACAATCCAATGGAAGTCTTGTGTCTGTCTGTATCGAGTACGCATTGCACAATTGAATACTCATTGAATGTGCGATACATCAAAAAGTATCCACAAATAATAAGCCCGAGATATGTGCTCTAGTATATGAAGTATATCATGAAATGCAAGTCTTCCATGAATTATAATTAGAACACAAGTCTACCTTCTTTAGCTCAGTGTTATGTGGCAATTCGCAATATATTCCCAAGTCAACTAACATCTAATATGGTAAAACAGTAAGGGTCAGCTTATTTTACCCAAAATTGTGATACATCCACTGTTTCCCAATACAACATTTATGGTAAAACAAACGTCACATTACTATTATAGCCACATTTCGATACACTGACAATGCAATCATATGATCTTGGGATGGAAATGGAATACAATAAAACCTAAAAAAAGTATTTAACTATCTAAGTTGTCTTCTTTTTTTTATCAAGTAAAACAGAGGCCTTAACTATTTAAGTTGTCAAGGGAAGAAATCATGTTTTTAGCACTAAAGGAAGAGGCCTCATAACAGACAATCTCACAATATATCATGGGTCAAGGTAGCATGTATACTGACCAACTACTATGGGTGTAAAAATTGCCAAAGCACCAGGCTTTATCATCTCCCGCAGAGATGCAGATGCTACAATAGCGACACAGCGACCATAATCCGGCTTCTCTTTGTACTCCTGAAAATGTATGGCAAGTTAATTCCACATGTTTTCATCAATACCACTAGTGGGCAACCTAAATTATGATACACAAAGGGCTATATATTCACCATTATGCCTGGCCTTTCAATGAATTGTCTCCTGACTTCATTAACCACCTCTTGAGCAGTGCGGCCAACTGCAGAACAGGCCCATGCACTAAATAAAAAGATGAGCATCGCTCCCAACAAGCCCCCAACGAAAACTTCTGGAATTGCAATGTCAACCTGAAACTCAATCGTCACATAGTTAGTGTCAAACATATTGTAAACACAAAAAAGTCGCTCAAAGAGGGCGTATAATTCCAGATCACCTGGTCAAAAGGTATATGAGAAAATGCTGCTACTTCGTCCATGTAAGCACTAAATAAGAGGAATGACGCAAGAGCAGCAGATCCGATGGCAAATCCTTTAGTTGTAGCTTTTGTTGTGTTTCCCACCGCATCAAGAAGATCAGTGATCTCCCGAACACTTTCAGGCTGTATCAAACAGAGCAATTTAACACCCTCCCTTGTAATAATAAACTAAAATATCTTGAGACATAAACATGTCAGCTGCTACCTGCTGGCTCATCTCAACGATTCCACCTGCATTATCAGCTATTGGGCCAAACATATCCATAGTGAGTACATAGGCAGCTGTGCTCAGCATCCCCATTGTTGCAACAGCTGTCCCAAACAGACCGCCAATTGGGTTTCCATCTTCATCCTCTAGGCCCGAAGTGCGACCCAACCAGAAAGCTGAAATAATGGATACACTTATAACAAGAACTGGAAGAGCAGTTGATTCCAGACCCAAACTGACGCCTGCAATGATGTTAGTCCCATGACCTGTAGAGCTGGCAAGAGCCAAGGTTCGCACAGGCTCATGCTTGTAATCAGTATAGTACTTAGTGATCCAAACAAACGCATATGCTGTCATGATTCCGACTAGACCACACAAGGCAAAGTGTAGCCATGCAGAAGGAGCTTGCTCAGTATAAAGCAGCCAGCGAGTGGACTGTAAAAGTTCTTGATAGGACCCAAGACAAGACAAGAAAACAGACATCAGAACACGATGAACATGTAGAAATACTGCTATAAAAGATCTGAAAGCTAAGAATGGGAATATGTAGTTACTAAAATTAATAAGAGAGACATGATTCATCAGAAATTATAGTCATGATAAGCATCAATGTGTTCCTTATATAAATGAGTAATTACCGCTCCAAATGTGATAACAGCTAACACTATTGTAATAGAATAGCCTTTCTGAAGAATTGCCATAGGATCTTCTACTGAAACTCCGGATTCACGTGTACCCTTGATTGAAAGAATTCCAACCGAAGATATCACCAGGTCAAAAGAGTGAACGACGAGAGGAAACAAGATGAAGCCCGATGGATCTGCAGAGAGAGAAGATATGGCTCACCATTGCAGATAAAAATGTATAACTTTTGAGAAATTAGAACTAGTGCATATGAAACCACAAACAAGACAACAAAAATATATTTTTTAGGAAACAGATGAAACCAAATACCAAATTTGTTTCATATGACCTTGACTAACATAAACAAGCTATCTCAACGAGAAATACACTAAAATAAAAAATCTGAACTGATCAGGATAATCTGAAATAGGAACGAGAACTCAGTTACTTCATATAAAAAGTAAATGGGAAAAGAATAGAAAATAAATATTTTTTAAAAAAAAATTGTGCAAATGCTAAGGTTATTCTAAGACATAAGATATACTAAGGCAGAGTATAAAAACCAACATTGAAAGTATGACAGTGTTTTAGAGGCTAGATGTAATCATCGTGAAATTAATAACTACAAATCTTTAAGAGAATCTACAATTTCCAATGTTAAACACTTTTTTTACTTGAAAAATAAATATTGCCATATGGACCATATTCGAAATGTTTTTCTTTACTTTAAATTCTTAATTCCTATTATTTTCGCATAAAAGTCAATTTACTACTTTTTTCAGGTACGTACTTCAGTCAATTATTAATTATATTTGGAATCAAATAACGATATTAGTAACAAACATGTGGTTTAGCATGTTCTATACAACTAGATGGTTCATATTTCTTCTCCCTGAATTCTTCTTTTTATCTTCATTTATTTGTAAAACACTAGCATATTACCCGTGCCGTTGGCACTCCACATATGTTTATTTATTTTTACTGTTAATTGTCATACACTGGACACCCACATCACCATCTCCACCACTGTCCTCAATTAGTTCCATAAAAATATCATATTTTAGAATAGTAATTTTTCTATAGTCAAACTCGGTTAAATTAGAATTGATTGAATGTTCGGAGTCTTTGTTTGAATGTTCAATAAAATGTTATCCGTTTATTTGAAAAATAGTATACTTAGGCATACCAATCTTAAAAATACTTGCATATTTTAAAAATAAAATACATATTTTGAGATTTTAAGTGTTTGTATTGATCATTGCTTTTATTGGAAAGATCTTCAAAATTGCATTTCAACGATACTAAGTTTATCAAAATCCGATAACTACGTAAATAGTTATGATAGTTTTTCATTTTAAAAAAAAAGAAAACACAATACTTTCTCTATCCGCCACATGTACATTCCACTAACTTTTTCATAATTTTTTTCATTTTCTTAGCCCTTCTACATGTTTTATATTTACAAACATGTCATTGTAGAGGAGAATAAATCCTCAACATCTTCCCAACTTTCAATCCTAGCCCTCTTCTATCCTAAATTCTCATTTGATGTTTGTCCCACTCAGCAATGAATAGTAAAATACCTATGTGAATTGTAAGATAGATGGTTGTATTAAAAAATCTTGAAAAATATCGTGAGATCTCAATACAATCCATTGGCTTTTGTTACTCAGACTTGACTCTTAGCAATGCATGTTTCATAAGCTTCGCTTAGCTGAAGTGATGTGTAGGGATCAAGAACTAAACACGAGTCTGATATGAGGCTTATGGGATCTAGGATCAGATTCTAAGCCTTCAAATTGCCTTTTCAAACTTTTTTATTTTTCCTCAATAGCTATCCCTTAAATTTACAATAGGGAATTGCAACTTAAAACCTTATTCAAGGTATTAAATTTTATCTAGGTCATAGAAAAATGAGTGTAGACTTCAAGCTTGGATTCTACACTAAACTGAAGAAATGATAATATCTAGATGAGGCATTTCAAGCCGACACATTATGTAGTTCTGCTGGAACACACAAGATTCAGCTATAAGTCAGAGAATATAAACAGCCAATCAGCCATATTACCATTACTACTGCTGCTATTACTATTATCGTTTTTATGAAACAGAATTTTATAACAGAAAGGTGAAATAATATGCAAGGCTATAAAGTAAAAGTAAAGTGCGTGCCTTCAATTTTGCATTTTTGAGCCATAGTCCCCCCAAGTATCATAGCACTAATGATCTCTGCAGCAATGCTCTCAAAGAGATCTGCACCCCGAGCTGCACAATCACCAACATTGTCTCCAACCTTGTAAATAACACTAAAACATCAGTTTCAAAAATCAAGATAGAACTCGTCTAACATAGAAAACACGAAGAGAAACTTAGAAATCTGATTGATGTATTGTATCATAACACAGATTCGAGATTACAATTTATACGGAAACTGCTACATCTGAGCCAATACAACAACAGAACACAGTTATCTTTTGAGACAATATAGGATTCTGGAACACAGTCTGTAAGAGCATTACAAATGACAAAAGTAAAGACCCTTTTGCGGGTGAGGGCATAGCGATCACTACTTTCAACTACAAATTATTGCCAAATTTTCCAAGAAGTTCAAAGGTTGGATGTTCAGCTTCACACAGTACCAGAACAAACCCTTCCACACAACAGAATGTCATAAAGCAGGAACGTCAAATGCCAGTTCTTACATGTGTAAATCTAAAGCATATGAGCAATTTTTATTTATTTATTTTGATAAATGAAACATTTGCATTGATAAGAAGAGGAACATGAGCGAGATGCTCCAAGAAAGGAATTTCATAAGTCGATCCCACAATTCAAACTTTGGTTTTAAAAAATCGCACTATTTAGGCCACGGTCTCAAACTGTGAGTTGACTGTCTAACCCTACAGAAAAAAAACATTTTTCCCTGGCTCCTATGAACTTGCCAATGTGTTGGAGACGGGCCAAGATGTCTTTTTTTTTTACTTGAAGGAGGGGCAAAATGTCTTTTTTTTAAACTTAACCGAAGACTGAACGGTCAACTCACCATTTGGAACCATGACCTAAATAGGACCAAATTCTGAAATGCCCTATTATTGTGGTACCAACCTCTAAAATTCCCTTCCAAGAAAGCATTGAACCCACTTCGAAGTGTACTAAGCATTTTCAACAAAGGTATAATTTCAAACTGATTGAGTTGGATAAAAATAAGACTTGTATACGTGGAATACAATATTATGCTAAAAAACAATAATTTTGATCCAACCACGATGATAATCATATTCCATTTTTAAATTTAAATCACATTTGGGCCAAATATCTTATATTAAACTTGCAAAATTCTAAATGTCGAGGGATTGAGCGAGGAAACGAGCGAGGGAAATGAGGTGGCGAGGTGAAAGCCGCTCATTTCCCTCGAGATGTGTGCATTGATTTTTCTCGCGCGTATCTCGAGGGAAATGAGCGGCTTTCACCTCGCCACCTCATTTCCCTCGCTCGTTTCCTCGCTCAATCCCTCGACATTTAGAATCTCTCATTAAACTTATTACGTGATCAAAATTTTGGGTTACCATTTCGGATGTCGTAATCCCATTCAATCAATTTGAATTGAGGCACAACGTGGCTGCAATTTGCTTCTTTTTTTTGTTTACATCCTAGCTCTCATAGAGGGCGAGGGTGTGCATGGGAAGGCACTTTGTCCATGGAGGGGTGATGATTTCGCGCTTAAGTATTGGATTTCACTCTTATGAATCCGAGGCCTTTTATGACAAAACCCCGCAACCGAAGGCCCAAAATGGGTCCAAGTACATTTGGGTGGTTACATACGCGACAATGTTGGTACAACATAGGCTTCGCTCTTAGAGGTGGGCTTTTGTCTAGACACACACCTAGAGTGAAGCGAGTCACTATATTTTATTTGTTTTGAAAGGCCAAAGTGAATGTTGCTCACAAACCAAAGAACACAAGAAGACTATACCAAGAAAATACTACCCAGGTTAAAGCAAAATATTCCAATCAACCCAAAAGTTTTGAACGATCGTCCCCAATAACTCTGCTATGCCGACGCCAAATGATATACAAGGATCAAACATTCCATACATAATTTGAACACCTAAATCGCCTCTTCACAAAATATTATTTGATTTTGCTCTTTCCGAAGGGCCAACACACCGCGTACAAATAAGCTTTCACACAAGTTTCCTATGCACTATTGAGAGATGGACATCCCTTCCATGACCACTAAGCTTCCAGAATTGTGTCCGACATGACTCAACTCAAATGAAGCCAAATCTTGCCACGAAGAAGTTCCATAGATTAATGCACGGGGAATTGCAATAACAAATGAGATCTTAGACACCCCAAACAACCTGCACCGAAGTTCGTATCCCTAGCAATGAGGATGTTTCTAGTTGGAAGATGGTTTCCATACACTTTGCAACCACACAATTGCATACGAAAAGCTATTTTGTACTCCAATTGGGATTATATTCTACATCAATTTGGTGAAAAAAGATTTGGCCGAGAACCCCTCCCACTCCCACTCTCACCCCACTTCCACTCTCATCTATCGAACAAACTACTTCTATGGAGAATGTTATACACCCACTCATCATCCAGCAAGTACCAAACTCCTAACATTTTTTTCCATATTTCTTAGACTCATCTATTGAACAAACTCCTTCTATGGAGATGTTATACACCCACTTATCATCCAACAAGTACCAAACTCCTAAACTTTTTTTTTTTTCCATATTTCTTAGACGACACCAAATATAGCCTAGGAAATGCCTTTTACGAGTCTTAAGAGCATCTCCAAGAGACTCCTTGAAGCTTTCTTAGTGCACAATTGGCAGTTTTAAGGACGATTTGTTAATTTTTTGCTCCAACAATCTCCTTATGCTATGACACAACATTAAGAAGCCTTAAGGAGTGCATTCTTTCCACAAAATAAGAATGTGAAGGAACTCATTATTATTTGTCATTTTTGACTCACGCGAATTCCACTGTCTAGTCAAAACCATAAATGTGTTGTAGTTTTGTATACCCTTTGGGCCCACATGCTAAAAGAAAAGGAAATTTAATAAAATATTGATGGAGAGTTTTTAAGGGGGCTCTTGGAGGTGAGTTGAAAACTCATGCTTCTTTGTCTGAGTTTATTAGTATATTATTTTAATAAATGAAGGAGACACTTGGAGATGCTCTAATTGGTCTAGAAACACCACCTGTATCGTGCCAAAAATCAATGTGGTCCTCCTTAAGACAAAAATACAACACATGTAAAAATTTGAATATCTAGACTCGTCATTCTTAAATATTGAATTATAACAATAACAATTGAAATTTTCACTTCGAAAAGTTCCATGCAACATAGTGGCATCCCCAGAGCAAAATCATTCATAAACTATTCAAAAAGAACAACGAACAAAATGCTAAACAACTCAGCCAAAACAACGAACTTTTTTATCGACATGTATACCATGATAACATAATGTCGAAAAGACTAAATAACATGACATGTAGCTGCACACTAGGCCAAATTATCCTAGTCATAAAAGAACAATCAACGTACCAAATCTGCAATGACCGCAGGATTCCTAGGATCATCTTCGGGTATTCCCTGCTCTACTTTTCCGACAAGATCGGCTCCAACATCAGCTGCCTTAGTGTAAATTCCACCACCCAACTGGGCAAAGAGGGCAACAAAGGAAGCTCCAAAACCGTAACCCACCAAGAGAAGAGGCACTACAAGAGTACGTAATGTTTTATCAATAAGTTGTAAACTTACCTATCATTTAAAGGTTCAACAACAAATTTTTCACACATGCTGCAAAAGGATCACAAACACACATTGATGAATGGTACGCACATGCATATATGTGGGCCTGTATGTGTTTGTGAATAAACACGCACCAATAACAATACGTTCACTCTACTAGAATCTCTTGTCTCCTTCACTAATAAAGAAGGCCCTAAACTTAGGTCACTCAACTCAACAGTCAATATTACTTCCACGCTGGAGGCCTCAAGACTGGATGTTATTTCCATATCAGAGTTTTATCTCGCTCACAAGCAAAATAAACAGATAATTAGTTATTGGATTATCTATTGCAGGTACATCTCACATGTAAGCTGCAAAGGTAAAAAATACTACCAAAACAGGGCCATCTCCTTAGATAAGGGATGTTTAGCGCTAATACATCATAGAGCACTTTGAGTGATTTTGGAGACTATAAGCATAACTAATAAGATCAAATATTAAAAACAATAACACATAGGGGCTTCAACTGTAACATCAAACTGAAAGAAAGAATCTGCTGGTGGAGTAGATCAGCCATGACATATAACGATGATAATACAGAAGGAAGATCCTAGGACTAAATCAGAACAGGTATTGACTTCACATACTAAGAAGCAGGGGAAGCTGATACTCACAATCAGTAACCTTCATTGAACCTGGCGAATCTACATCTAACAGAACAAAAAATGTGGCGTAGAGGATTGCCACTCCAATTACAGCCATTCCAACAACAACAATGGCTGAGAAACCACCAGCGCGAACAGCGATCTGCAAGTAATATATGTGTATTAGAAAGAAAAAAACACACACGCATATACGTGATCTTAATAAAAGCATATGAATTATCTAGGGAGAAAACCTGCAATGCCTCTCTTGCAGACCGTCTTGCAGCGCTGGAGACACGAACATTGGCACGTACAGACACCCACATACCAACATAGCCGGCAACACCTGAGCATATAGCTCCGAGAAGAAAAGCAGCAACTGTAATATAGGCAGATGCTGACCTGCAACAGCATATCAAGATCGTGAACTTCACATCAAAGTAAGTGTGAACAAAAACATTTTTGAACATTGAGATTGGAGTAGTATATCTAACCTCCCAAGACCAGAGGATTCTTGTTGAGGAGTTGTACTACGGAACAAATAGATGCAAAGAATCACTAGTGATAACAATAACGCCATTTTGGAAATAGTCCCATATTGGGTCCTGAAGAAACCTTCTGCACCATCTCGAATGGCATCTGATATCTAAAAGGTACACAAGCATAGTGGGAATAGAAGAAAGGAATCAGTATTTCCAGTGTAGACTTACTCTGATATAAAACATGTGAAACATAAGTTTACATACCTCACCCATTTCTGGAGGACCCTCATCCTTTGCAAGTACCCACTTAGCGAGATAAATAGACAAAAGGAAGCTAGCGATACAAATAGAGAACACAAATACAATTATGGGGGAAGTACTTGCTCCAACATAGAATACAGCTCCAAAACACAGGAGCAGAAGGGCAAAAAGAACACGAACATTGATTCTCCGGAAAATCCGAAAAATCTGTAAAAGGGCCAACAATCAGTAACCAAATAAAGAAGGGAAGAAAAGGCAAATCATTGGAAAGATAAACAAAAAAGACAGCAAAATTGTGTCATACTAGCAACAAATTCAACTTATATGGAAGTTTAAAGTTTCTGGGAACACAATGTCCCCTTGTTCACCTTCCTTATGACTTTCCAAGCATCATTGACCTTTAACAAAAATATGGAACTACCTATGTTTATTAGATGTTCATTAAGAGTTAGAAATTACATCAACTCAGTAATTGATAAGAATAAGAGGAATCATGTACAAGAATATAACTCTGTAAGGGTAAGTTTGGAAATTATTCAGACATTGGCAGGGAACATGTCTGGAAATTTTGTGGTGGACATTATCAATGGCAACAGAACAGACGAATCTTAGATGTATATTCTTCTTATTTTTCTTGGTCATCACAAAGTAGGAAATTGATGTCTATCTTTACTTACAATTACAATCAATTGTACAATTCATGCTTTTAACAAGTACTAAAGCTAAATGCAACAAAAACAATACTGACAAACCGGTATAAAGTGAATATTCATCTAACTTGAATGGTTTTCTCTCAAAACTCAATTTCGATATAGGAGCACCAAAATAATTTCCTCATTTTACATCCGCTTGACTCGTTGGTCTTGATGTCAAACCTTTAGCAACTAAATGCACCACATGTTGTACTTTCCAGCGTGGATAGAGAGAAGGGACTGCATGATGTTCTAGTTCTTAAAAAATTGGAAATAAAATATTAATTATCCTAAATTGTAAACAATAACTTAGTGGGTCCTAAATGGTCCATCATAAACAGCCAATGCCCCTAATAACGATAATAATGTTTATGTTCATATGAAAATGAAATAAATAAACAAGTGGATCGTGATTATTTACCAAAGGATTATGTGTTTTGCTACGCATAGCAGGAAAACTCCTAGGCCTGTCTAGATAAGGCCTCATATTTCCATCTTCCAAGTCATCATCCATCCCTACAGCAATCGAAGAATTAACCCTTCGAGCAACAGGGAAAGGGTTGTACTCCCCAGTTTGGGGAATTTCCCCCCCTGAACTTGGTCGCTGAATTTTGAATGATCTAGTTTAACCAAATAAGTTTTTCACCCACCACCCCAAAAGTCAACCTTTTCGAACAATGTGATATGTCCTCTACTTATTCATGTGTTCAATGACTATAACTCTTGCCACCTGTTGATCCTTTAACAACAATCAGCTTCTGAAAACAAAACAAAAACATCATGGAATATCAATACCATGGTATTGCCATAACAATGAAACATTAAAACAATTACCATATCAAAATTTCTGAAAGTAAAATCAAATTCAAATCAATAAATCTTCTTTCTCCAAATGGAAAAATAACATAAACACAACGCCTGCTCTATTCGGAATTTTCGTCCAACAGCAAATCCATTCAGATATGAAATGGAGCACTGAGATTATTGTGATTCACATTGAATGGCGCAATACCATTTATTTCCAAAACACTCACTTAAGCTTTCCTATAAAATCCGCTAGCTAATGTCCAGTAATCAGTTTAAATGTACGATTATCTTCTCTATTGCAGCCATATGCATACATTACTAAATCACTTTTTAATCATAACTCATGAAAAAACCAGGCTTTACAACTAAATCATTTAAAACTTTCCCGTGTTTACAGCTTCACAAGACCTCAACTGAAATCCAACCAAATTCCAAGCTTGCTTTCACTCACAACCGAACACATTAACTGGATCCACAGTCAATTAAGACTACCAGATTAAACCCTAAATTTACCGGACAAACCAAATTACAACATGAAACAGCTTAAAATTCGTACAAATCAACAAATCAGGAGCAGATTCCACAGTTCCAAGCCCTAAACTTGTCAAATTCCGGAACAAATCAACACGTCAAATTCCGTAATCCGTACAGTTGAAGAAAAAACTACCGATCTAGAACAGTAAACGCTATGCTTTCTATGAATTGAAACCTAAAACTAGTAAAAGATGAATCACATTCAAAAATCAAAAACTCAACAAAGCGATCGATCGATCGAAAAGAGAACGACAGATAGACAAACAGAGAGAGCGAGAAAGAAAGAAAGAAAGAAAGAAACCTGAAATCTGAAGTTAGTTGAAGAAGCGAGTTTATAGACAGGAAATGAGAAGAACTTGGTTGACGAATGCCTCGGAGAGAGAGTGAGAGCTTCTGTAACCGTAGTTAAAGGAAAGCTCACGAGAGGTTGATGAAATGGAGAGCAGAGGACTTCAACTCTGTGTGCTGTGTTGTGTTGTGGGAAAATTCTAGGGGTCGAGGGAGGGAACGAGGGAGGGAGCGAGGGATGGGTGGTAGCCACCCATCCGCCCCGAGATAGGTGTCATCGTGCATCTCCAATCCGATGCGCTTATCTCGAGGCGGATGGGTCGCTCCTTCCCTCGTTCCAGGAAAATTCTAATTGTCGAGGGAAGCAGCGAGGAAAACAGTGAGGGATCCCACAGGGGAGGGGGAGTCGTCCATTCCCTTCGAGATGCGTATCCCTATGGGGTCCCTCACTGCTTCCCTCGCCAATTAGACGGGTTCGATAGGAAATAATGGGTAAAAAATAAATTTGAGAGGAAGTGGGGAAAAAATAATCAACACCTATCACATTACAATTTTTACATTTTACGATTATATTGTGGATGCTTTAAAGTCACATGCAACCTTCAACAACTGCAGGGACACCTACCCTACCGAAAAATAAAATTAAGGGTTAATTTAACTTACCCCCCCCCCCCCCCCCCCCAAACAAAAAAGAAATAGTTAATGATGGGTTAGTCCTACAATCGATCATTTTACATATGCCCCTCGGATTAGCGATTAACGTTCGTGGACTATAGGTTTTCAAATGGGACATATTTTGATAACCAAAATACCTCTTAAGGATCTAAGGGCTCATGTTAATTTTTTGGCCTCGAACAACTTATTCGTATCTTGTGGTAAATCAGTGGTTCATATTGCGTGAAAAAAAAATGTGCATCTCGAGATACATCAAGATCAAACGTCATGTTCTCCCACTCCAATCCACCCACCCTCCTGCAAGTCCAACCTCATCATCTTCTCTACGTCCTTTATATTATCCAGGTCCTTTACAGGTAAACTTTCATATCTCAATTTTCTTTTATTCGATCTTTCAATCTTTTCAAGTTCTCGTCTTTAAATCATAATTTCAGCACATTCACTTTGAAAACTTCAAACCCTGTGATGAATTCCAAACAAAGAGAGTCAAATTTCGATTTTGATTTCAACCTGAGCTTGAATTGTTCTACCAATCGATCCAATAAACCCTTGAAGAAACATAGATCGAGCTCCACCCCCTCTTTCACTTCACCTATCTCGTCCCAACTAGCGAGACCCACATCGTCGAACAAGCTTAATCTACAGACTTCTTGGTATATCTAATTGCTGACATTTTCACCAAGGCTCTTGGAAAGTCTAGATTTCTGAAGCTTCGTGACAAACTAAGTGTAGTTGATATATCTACACTTAGTTTGAAGGGGGATGTTAAGACTAAGTAGTATTAGCTTTGTCAATATGGTCCAGAGTCTGTTAGTATAGTGTGGTCCAGAGTTTGTTATCATAGTGTGGTCCAGAGTCTCTTAGTATAGGCTGTTGTCACGGACTAGTAATCCGTGCAGCACTAGTTATCCAATCCACTAGTAAGCCTATGAGTAGTTACTTTGACGGGCACAAATATTAACTTGAGAATGCACAATATCAATCTGTAGACAATATAACAATGCACAATAGTCAGTAAAAGCTCTCATTCACATTCAATAGGTTACAATGGGGAGGAACGTTCGGAAGGACGTTGCTCAAGACTAGTTCGATGCTATCGATCGAAGAGAATACAAGTTTGAAGTTGAAAAACAATGCAAAGAAAATAATAAAAATGCTAGCGGTACAGTCTGGCCCGACTATGCAATGGAGGCAACACGTCCTCACAGTCAAGAGCTCAAACCTTCCCCCTATAATATAGATGCTAAGCATTTGGGCACTTTTCAAAAGGGAACATTGAGTTTTGAGACCATTAGACATTGAGTTTTGAGACCATTAGGATGGCCTCTGACCTTGAGTCCTTACACTCTCCCACACTCAATTCGCTGACGCCCTCGCAGCGAACTTTTCCAAGTACTCTTCCAGCTTTGAGAGGTATGGCAATAGATGCTCGACTGGCTCCCAACTGATTTCTGAAGGAGGTTCATCCTGCCACTTGACCAAATACTCTCTATCCGGGCCTGTGTTGTTGATGAGACGGTCAGCTAAGATTTCTTCCACTTCTCGATCTGGCTTAGTAGGATGTTTAGGCAATGCTCGGGTAGAGACATTTCTTGTGGGATCAGCGGCATCGGCATGGTAGGACTTCAAGTTATTTGCATGGAAGATAGGATGGGTGAAGCGGAGCCAATGTGGTAACTTGACGCGGTAGGAGACTTTGCCAACTCTCTCAATAATCTGTACCGGTCCCTCATACTTGCGAAACAAATTGTTGTGTGCTCTAGCCGTTCGTTTATACTTGTTGAACATATCTAACTTCACCAAAACCAAGTCCCCGACTTCAAAAGGATCGATTCGTCGCTTCTTGTCCGCCCATTTCTTCATGTGACGGGAGGCTTTCTCAAGATAGGCTCGAGCAACTTCAATGTTTTTCTGCCAGGCTTTGACAAATTCAATAGCTCTGGGGCTGGGTCCTTGGTATCCGGTCAGCACGGTTTGTGGTGTCAATGGTTGCTGACCGGTGACTAACTGAAAGGGGCTGGAGTGAGTAGCTGAGCTCTTTTGTAAGTTGAAACAGAATTGTGCAACATCAAGTAGTCCCACCCAATTTTTCTGGTTTGCACTTACAAAATGGCGAAGATATTCTTCAAGCATAGAGTTAAAGCGCTCAGTCTGTCCGTCGGATTGGGGATGTTGGCTTGTTGACATATTAAGTTTGGATCCCAAGAGCTTGAACAACTCCTTCCAGAACTTTCCTGTGAAGCGAGCATCACGGTCGCTAACAATGTTTTCGGGCTGTCCCCAATACTTAACGACATGCTTGAGGAACAATTGCGCCGTATCTTCGGCTGTGCAAGTCAGTCCGGTTGGCACAAATGTCACATATTTTGAGAATCGGTCGACAACTACAAGGATACTTCTGAAATCCTCCACTTTCGGTAACCCCGTAATGAAGTCCATAGAAACACTTTCCCAAGGGCGAGTTGGAACAGGCAGAGGCTCGAGTAAGCCTACTGGTCGATCTTTTTCAACCTTATCTTGCTGGCAAATAAGGCAGGTTCGAACATAGGCCATTACATCTTCTTGTATCTGTGGCCAATAGTACCCCCTCTCTAGCAATGCAAGTGTGCGTCTCCAACCTGGATGTCCCGCCCAATGGGTGTCATGGCATTCTCTCAAAAGTTCTTTCCTCAGACCAGAAGCTCTCGGAACATAGAGGCGATTACCAGTGGTGAGTATTGCTCCATATTTTATCCAGAACCGTCGAGTTTTGCCCTGCTTGATCAACTCTGTAATCGCCTTCGCTTGTGGATCGGTCTGTAGACCGACTTTGATCTTCTCCAAGATGGTGTGGCTCGGACCGGTATGGGTTAGCACTGCAAGGTCCGCCCTTCTACTGAGTGCATCAGCTACATTGTTAGTGCGCCCTGGCTTGTATTCCAATACTAAGTCAAATTCTGCTAATTTTTCCTGCCATCGAGATTGCTTGGAGGTGAGCATCTTCTGAGTAAGAAAATGGCTTGCCGCAGCATTATCCGTTTTAACAAGAACTTGAGATCCCAAGAGGTAGTGTCTCCACACCCATAAACAATGTACAATGGCTAGCAATTCCTTTTCCTGAGCTGAGTAACGAGACTCTGTATCATTCAACTTTCGACTCTCATATGCTACCGGGTGACCATCTTGAAGTAAAACTCCCCCTAAGGCATAATCAGATGCATCTGTTTGTACTTCAAAGGGCTTAGTGATGTCTGGCAAGGCCAATACTGGATCTTTCACCACGGCCGATTTCAAGTCTTGGAATGAAGCTTCGCACTGCCTATCCCATTTCCATGTTCGGTCGTGCTTCAACAAATTTGTTAGGGCAACAGCTCTTTTAGAGTAGTCCCTTATGAAGCGACGATAATAGTTTGCAAGTCCAAGGAAAGAACGTGGTTGAGATACGTTCTTGGGAGAGTTCCAATCATGGATTGCCTTGACTTTCTCCATGTCCATCCGAATCTTGCCATTCCCAATAACATGACCCAAGAAATTGATCTGGGTCTGGCCGAATGAGCACTTTTCCTTCTTGACAAAGAGATGATTATCCCTAAGGATTTGGAACACTTCTCGCAAATGATGTAGGTGTTCTTCTATAGTCCCACTATAAACCACAATGTCGTTAAGATAGACAACTACAGACTTGTCCAGAAGGTGACGAAACAGGTCATTCATAAGGGTGCAAAATGTAGCTGGAGCATTGGTCAAGCCGAAGGGCATTACTAGGAACTCATAAGACCCATATCTAGTAGAACAAGCAGTTTTGGGTTCATCACCAGCAGCAATGCGGACCTGATGGTAACCTGATCTCAAGTCGAGTTTTGTGAAGTATCTGGCGGATCCAAGTTGGTCGAATAAATCTGCAATGAGCGGCAGCGGGTACTTGTTCTTTATAGTGACTTTGTTCAAGGCTCTATAATCGACACAAAGGCGAAGACTGCCATCATGTTTCCGCTGAAAAAGAACAGGTGCTCCATAAGGTGCTTTAGAGGGCCGAATGAATCCCGACTCCAACAAGCCATCTAGTTGTGTTCTCAATTCAGTCAGCTCTGGAGGGCTCATGCGATATGGACTGCGTGCAGGTGGCTTGGCTTCAGGGATTAACTCAATTTCGTGATCAATGAGCCTTCTGGGGGGTAGATTCTTTGGCAATTCATTCGGCATCACTTCGCTGAAATCAGCAATAACTTGGGCAATTTCTTCAGGGATTTTGCTAGTATCATCTTCCATCTCTAGCTTCGCCACAGCTAAGTATGTATCTTCTCCTTTGGCCAAGCCCCTCTTGACTTGGAGCGCCGTCAATATTCTATCATGAGTTGTTGGTCGAATTGAGGTTGGGACAATGCGTAGTCTGGGTCCGAAAAACCCCAAGGAGTCCATGAAAGGTAATGGTCCTGCTGCAGCTCCTCGGAAGAATTCTTGGCCAAGAATCACCTTAAAATCATCAAGTGGAACGGCCAAGAAGTTTGATCTTCCTTCCCATGGACCAACCTGTAGTGGCACAGCTCTAGCCATACCCTTGATAGAGATTGCCTCAGAGTTGACAGCTTTCAACTTACCCACATCTCCTTCTAAGTTCAGACCCACACGTCTAGCTTCATCTGGGGCAATAAAATTGTCTGTCGCTCCGGAATCCAACAATGCTTGGGAAGGGAACCCATTGATAGTGATGTCGATGTATTGTAAAGCCTTCTTGTGTGGATGCTCATACATTTCTCCTTTGACGGCATTGAGCTTGCGTAGAGCTCCCATTTGGGAGGTCTCACTGTTGGTGGGGTTCGAGCTCGATGCGGTCTGGTTAGAAGGTTCTGCTTGAAGCAAGGACATTAATGAGTGTAGAGCTGGTTTGGATGGACATTTGCCTGTTGGGTGATCTCTACTATTGCAAAGAATGCATGGGGCAGGGGCAGATGGTCTCCACTGCCCAGAGTAGTTTTGCCCTCCTTTGTTGTTATAATTTGAGTTGCTGGAGCTGGCATTCCAATTTTTGTTGGAACTCCAATTCTGGTTGGACGGCCGGGAATTATAGTTTCCTCGGTTCTGACTTGAGTTTCCCCAATTTTGGTGAGGTGAGCGAGCATTCGACCCTGAGCTTGAATTGGTACTGCCAGTTCTAGCTATGGAGTGATTGAGCGAAGTGGATCCAGTCATGGGCATATAATCACCAAACCTTTCTGCTGCCGCAATTGCACTTGTAATGTCTGTCACCTTCTGCCTTTGCAATTCTGCTTGTAGAAGCGGATGAGCTTGTTCCATGAAACAGAAAACTTTGTCCTTCTCAGACATGTCTCGAATATCTAGCAAGCAAGTTGAGAATTGTCGGACATAGTCTCGAATATTGCCTGTCTGTTTGATGGTGTGGAGCTTCCTCCTTGCTAAGAAATCAGTGTTCTCAGGCAAGAATTGATTTCTGAGTTCCTTCTTGAGGTCTGCCCAAGTTCTAATAAGGATGCGACCTTCTTCCATATCTGCATATTTGGTTCTCCACCATAGCTTTGCATCACCTGCTAAGTACATGGTCGCCATGGTAATCTTGGCTTCTTCAGATTCGGGGTTCACCGCGCGAAAATACTGTTCCAGATCAAACAAGAAGTTCTCTAACTCCTTCCCATCTCGTGCCCCAGCATATGACTTTGGCTCGGGTACTTTCATCCTAGGGTGATCGGTCGTCCCTGTGGCCTTAGTGAGCAAGCCAACCCTTGCAAATAAGTCCTCCAACTGTAATTGGAAGTCACTCATCACCTGAGCTGTGGGGTGAGGCGACTCTTCCATTGCGACTGTTCTTCCCTCTAAGTTATCAACATGCTCAGCTAGCGAATCCACTCTGTCTGCCAGTGAAAAGAGTCCATCCAACCGACTAATCTGTTCTCCCAAAGTGTTCAACTGGTCCATTCTGCTTTCCAGTCTATGCATTCGACTGGTCTGTCGTTCCTCCATAGCGCTAAGTCGCTCATTTATTTCCTGCATCCTGGTTTGCATTCAACAAGCTCTAGCTCTGATACCAACTGTCACGGACTAGTAATCCGTGCGGCACTAGTTATCCAATCCACTAGTAAGCCTATGAGTAGTTACTTTGACGGGCACAAATATTAACTTGAGAATGCACAATATCAATCTGTAGACAATATAACAATGCACAATAGTCAGTAAAAGCTCTCATTCACATTCAATAGGTTACAATGGGGAGGAACGTTCGGAAGGACGTTGCTCAAGACTAGTTCGATGCTATCGATCGAAGAGAATACAAGTTTGAAGTTGAAAAACAATGCAAAGAAAATAATAAAAATGCTAGCGGTACAGTCTGGCCCGACTATGCAATGGAGGCAACACGTCCTCACAGTCAAGAGCTCAAACCTTCCCCCTATAATATAGATGCTAAGCATTTGGGCACTTTTCAAAAGGGAACATTGAGTTTTGAGACCATTAGACATTGAGTTTTGAGACCATTAGGATGGCCTCTGACCTTGAGTCCTTATGAGTTGTTAAAATGTCTTGATAACCAGTTCTATATATATATAGACATGTAATGTATCTATATCGATTGAACAAGTATTGAATACATTGGTTCTAACATGAGGGAATGTGTTATTCTTATTGTTTATCTTCTTGTGTTAATGGAAGCAATGGGTTCTCTTCCTATTCACTTCCCAACCCATATTTTCTTTTCCAATTTCAACAAGGAATGTCTCTTTCCCACTCTCTCCCTTTCACTTATATGATTTCACTGTCTTTGTGAAATTTGAAACAGTTGAAATGCTTGGATTTAACAATAAGACCCGATAGTAGCCACTATTTTGTTTGTAATGTTTTACCCGTCAAAGAGCTTGCTAACATGGACATGTCTGGTTAAAAGTTGTTCTAATCCAAACTACCAGAGTAAGGCAAAACCCATTTACAAATTGGCCGATCATCACTTGGTACCCTTCCCAACTATCCTCTCAGCTTTCTTCTTGTTCACTTTGGTGGTGGTGGTGTTTAATTGAACTCGATGGTGGAAGAATTGGAGGTCTGTTGGGAGTTATTTAATTAGAAGGATAAATGGGTGATGGTCGATGTTGAATTAAATAATAGGGGGATTGTCGATTTCAACATAAAAGGAGGAAAGAAAGGGGTGGTAGGGTGGTAATGGTTGGGCGATTTGAACAGGATGAGGAGAGATGAAAGGTGGTGGGGCGGTCACATGCAAAGAGAAGGGAGGCAGGTGGGGTGGGGTGGTGCCAGGGGATACAGAGAGACACAGAGGAGAGCGATGGGGTGGAATTGAAGATGATTCTTGAAGTTTTTTAAACCATTAGATGTGTCTTGAGATACACATTTTATTTACATATTGAACCATTAATTCATCTCGAGATGCTACTTATTAGTTGTTCGAAGCCAAAAATCTAACCTACGCACTTGGATCATCCAGAGGTATTTTGGTCATCAAAATATGACTCATTTGAAAACAAACGATCCTCACATGTTGACCGTTAGTTCAGAAGGCATCTGCAAAACTATACATTATAGAGACTACAAATTATTTATGGGAGTAAGTTAAAATAGCCTTAAATTTTACTTAACTCGTGAAAAAGGCATATATGATGCCGCAACTAAATCATATTTTTTATTATTTACCTAAGCACGGGAATACTATTTAAATAATTTGTACGTACTACGTACCTACCCCAGCAACGAACCAAAGCTAACTAATATGCTTTCCCTCTCGATATTCAAACACAAACCAAGATTTCCATTAATAATGGCGATGATTTGGATAACAAAGCCCTAGTTGTCTCTCCACTTATAATCGCCGAATCCATCACTCGCATTAGAATGCACTTTCTCACCATGTGATTTGTTCAGCGCTTTCGTACTTGCCAACATTTGCAAGTGGTGTGGTAGGGTATAATTGAAGAAGAAGAAGAAGAAGTTGATGTGATTTGGAATGGTTGGAAGAAATGACTCGAGACGGATATATCGTCCCTGCGGATCCTCAAGCCTCTTTGAAGAAGAAAACTGCGGTTTTGAGGAGTTGGATATTGCTCGATGTCACAGGAGAAGGGACGTTTCTAGATGTAGACAAGTATGCTATCATGCATCGTGTTCAGATTCATGCAAGAGATCTTCGAATTCTTGATCCCTTGTTATCTTATCCTTCCACCATTTTAGGTCGAGAGAGGGCAATTGTTCTCAATTTGGAGGTGTTTTTTTATTCTCTCTTGCTGCTGTTGTTTAAGTGATTCATTGCTGTTCGTGTTTTTTAATAATTGGGTATGTTTTATTCTTTTGCAGCATATTAAGGCCATAATCACTGCAGAGGAGGTGATTTTCTCTTCATTTGTTTATGTTTATTTTTTTTTCGTTTTCAGTTCGTTTGTTCTAATAAAAATTGATGTAATTTTGATCAAGTTTAAGTCACTAGTCTTGAGTTTAATATTTGTTTTCTTCATGTTTTTATTGATAGAAATTTCATTCCATTTGAGTAATTGAGTTTTGATGACAAATCATCTCTCTCTCAGTTCTAGCCCATCATACTAACAATTGAGTAACGCATTGCATGTGATTTCGTCATTTGAGAGGAACTGAAGTCTGGTGTTCCGTTCATACTTGCTTCAAGTTTGTTTATAGTGGTTTGAATCATAGAAGGGGTTACTGTCATAGGCTCCCTCGGCTGCCATCTAGTTCATTTGTCTCCTTTGTATGATTAGGTATTACTTAGAGATCCACAGGATGATAACATTATTCCCATTGTTGAGGAACTTCGAAGGCGACTACCACCTGCAAATGTATTTCGAGAAGGGCATGGAGATGAAAAGGAGCCACAAGGGGGGCACAATGACGATGCGGGTGAAGAAGATGGTAATGCTGCTCGGAAAAAAAATACTCACCTCTTTTACGTTTTTTTTTTGGTGACTGTTCATTGCTTCATTCCATTCATGTAACATTATGTTGATTGTGTAATTCAGAGTCTCCATTTGAATTTCGGGCTCTAGAAGTTGCATTAGAAGCCATCTGTAGCTTTCTTGATGCTCGTGCTAGTGAGTTGGAGACAGATGCTTATCCAGCTTTAGATGAACTTACGTCGAAGGTAAGCTTTTGCTTATCTCATTCGAAGATTCCCCTGTTTCATTATCTCTCATTGATTTTTGAGCCCTTCTAGCCGTCGAGGAAAGGGGCGAGGTGGTGGGTATTACCACTCACCTTCTCGAGATTTGCAAGGATGCGCATCTCGAGAGCAAATGCACGCATCTCAAGAGGATGAGCGGTCACACTCACCCCCTCGCCATTTAGAAATTTCCTTGATTTTTTTTTTTGAAGGACATATCCTTAGGGTGTTTTAGCTTATCGACATTTATAATGATAAGTTTATAACCTGTTGAATCTGTTATTTTCAGGGCAATTTCCTTAGAAAATTTGTTGCTTGCTATAACTGATGACAGAATTTTATTGTCACGAATTCCGTTTCTCTCTTACCTGATTCTTGCTTGCAGCCATCTGTATAATCATGTACATTGGACATTTTTTTTGTTCTGAAATTGTTTCTTTCTGCAACTTTCTTGTGATGTTAATTTCTTTTATTTTCTTGATAATCGGTTAAATACAGATCAGTAGTCGAAACTTGGATCGAGTTCGTAAATTGAAGAGTGCAATGACAAGATTGACTGCTCGTATCCAAAAGGTACGGTCTAATATCATTTCTGTGTTGTTCCACCTAAATAAACAAAAATAACAATAATAGTGGAAGGAAAAAAAGGCTTTCTTGCTTCGTGCACATGCACGCTCACGTTTCATTAATAAGAAAACGTAGTTATAATAGGACATTTCATCCATTTATAGTAGGATATTCATCCAAGAGTCAAAATTGAAGTAAGTCGTTATAATTCAACCCGAGGGCTCATAATTTATAGAATAGACCCTAGACCCTGCAATAAAGATTGAACGAGAGCTTGGATTAGGTGAGGAAATGTGGGAAGATCGCATTGCTTGGAGAACCAAAATTCATGTAGCCGACCCCGAAAATCTCGGAAATGGGCTTTGATGATGATGATTATTTATTTTTCTAGAGTAGATTCTTAATTTGAGTGTGGACCTTATAAAGGCATGATTGACGCACTGGTTGGGGATTGATTTGTTTAGTTTGGCATTACATTAATTTACAATGATGACTTGTATAAGGTCATAAATGGAAAATGCAACTTTTGTAGCTTCTTATGCTTCATCAGTCATGTGAAGGTTGCATGATCTGTATTTAAGTTTTGAAAGAGTATCTCCTGGAAACATTCCATTTTGAGAATTGATTTCACCCAATTATAAAGATACGTCTCAAGTAGATTTTAGATTATTGTCTGCTTCTAGTTTGGATCCCAATTGCATGTTTGGGATGCTTGTATAATCTGGAAAATATATTTTACAGGTCAGGGATGAGCTTGAACAACTTCTTGACGACGACGATGATATGGCTGATCTTTACTTGTCAAGAAAGTTGGCTGGGGCATCTTCACCTGTCAGTACCTCTGTTGCACCAAATTGGTTCCCCGCCTCTCCTACCATAGCCTCTGAGATATCAAGAGCTAGCAGGGCAAGTCCAGCAACAATTCATGGGGATGAGAATGATGTTGAGGAGCTTGAAATGTTGCTTGAGGTTGTGACAAAATGAGTTGTTTGTCGGGCACGCCTAAAACTGTTCTCTGAACGGAATTAAATTTTTTTTTGCAGGCATACTTCATGCAAATTGATGGGACGTTGAACAAACTGACCACGGTATGCAAGTAGAAGTTTTAGATGTCAGTAGTGATCTAATATTAAGATGCCATTCAACTTTACCTTGAGATATGTTTAGTTAAGCTAGATGCCTTTTTTTTTTTTTTTTTTTTTCGGTTGACCTGTACTTGATGCTATTGCTAGTCTATGTTAGAACTCCAACGACAACATTTACTGATGCACACCTTTGCTCTTAGTTATGTGTTTACCTAGTGAAAATTTGTGAAAATTTTGGAATCAGAATTGGAAATGAGTTTCAGTTCTGTGACGTCCAACTTTGTTATATCATGTTTGGGCTGTTTCTGGAAGTGGCAAGTCGTTCTGAAATTTTCAATTGAAGTTCCAGTCAGGTAGCTGACTGTCGTGCATTCTTTATGGGCTTTGGTCTGATGCACTATGCAGAGTCAGAATTTGCTGTGCAGGCAACCAAAATGTTTGTTCAATGAGATGATCATGATAAAGTCAGAAAGGGAGTTGGATATACCTGAATAGAGTTCCCTTTCTGTCATTGGTCTATTTTTGTATGTATGTTTGTTGTGTGTTGGGTTGTAATTCCTTTTCCTCATTTAGGGTGTGTGTTTGGTTGCAAGAGTTCAATTCCAATGCAATCCATGTAGGGATCACTTCAATTGATGGGGGAGCCACTTGTATTTAAAACAAATATGATAAAATGTAGTTGACTACTTGTGTTTAAGCCAAATTTGATCAAGATGTGGTTGAGTACTTATTATGAATTCTAAATTGGGATCACAGGTGGGGAGTTGATGATATATGAGAATCCAATTCTTTAAGCGGGTAAAGAGTTGGGATTTTCATGTTTCATGGAGTTCAATTGTCACCTTTGATCAAAGTGAGGAATCTATGATAAGTACTGGTACCCCACATTTTGATCAAATTTGGCTTAAATACAATTGGTCCACCATTGATTCCATGGAATTGGATTGCATGCAACCAAACACACCCTCAATGTTCTTCCAAGGAGCTGTGTATTAGGGTAGAGGAGCAACAACAACAACAAAGAAAGGTTTCATTGTTATGTGCATGATGAACCAATCTCAAAGCAAGCATATTCATGTAACAGAAGCTAATTTCTCCAATTTTGCAGTCATATATCTCATACATCCTGAAACTCTGGATGTTAACGTTGTACTATTTTGCCTTTCCATATCAGCTTTCTAGACCTGCTTATTGGCTCCTAACTTGAATTTTTGTTTTCTACCAGTTACGTGAATACATTGATGACACAGAGGATTACATTAATATCCAGGTAATCATCTTGAAACTCCTAGAGTCTTAAAAATATGAAAAAGGGGTGTTTTGGAAAATGTAGGTATCGTTCTAATTTTTAAAGAATACGGTCCTTCCACTAATGCAGCTTGACAATCATCGAAATCAACTAATTCAGGTATCATGTCTAAGATGGATTTGTTGTTTACTATCGTGTATAGAGCTGTTCTTTGATGTCATCATATATTTGCTCTCGCATGTAACTGCTTCCTTTTTTATATGTACATAACTTCATTTATTTTTTGCACCAGTTAGAGCTTTTCTTAAGTTCGGGCACTGTTTGTCTTTCCATCTATTCTTTGGTAACTGGAATTTTGGCATGAATATTCGGTATGAATGGAATGTGGATCATGGATACATTTTCAAATGGGTATGTTTACTTTGTAATCCGTTTATCCGCATATGGAGATCTTTCTCACAAAAAACCAATATTAAACTTGCTGTTACATTCTTACACGGCAGGTGGTCATCCTCAGTAGCATGTTTTGTGCTTTGGTCTTTATATCAATAATTTCCTATGCACGCCACAAAGGTCTTGTTGGCTCTTAATAGTTACAACTAGGGTGATGTGGAGATTCAGTCACAACCTTTACATATTGCAAGAATAAGTTCAGCAAAAGATGCGCTACTCCACTAGATTTCCAGGGTCCATGCTTATTAGCCAAAACCAGAGAGAAACCCTACATCGCCCTTGCAGTTCTGATACCTGGTGAGGTTGCTTAGAAATGCGGAAATCTCATCATCTTCATGTCAATTGTTTTTTGTTGCATTTTTGGGCAGGAAAATTGGATGAAGCAATAGCAAACATTTTCTCTGATCTTTCTAAAGATTCTGGCGTGCACCAAAAATTTGAATGCACACTTGTATATTGAATTGTTTAACTATTTTGAGTTTTTTTTAGTCAGCCAGTAATGCCTCCCTTCATTTGCTTGCCTCCTTCCAGCCCAGATTTTAGTTAACCCTGTATGCTTGCGTATGTGCAGTGTACATGAGTTCCTCTTTTACAATTTACCAAGTATATAGAGATTACAATAGTTGGGCTGCTGGATATATCTAACCTAGCTAGTGTGGTTGGTTTTACATTTTTGTGTTATTTTTCAGAACTGATAGCATCTTATATACTATGAGCATGTTGCTTTGCAACCCTGCAGGAAACGGGTTATTTATATGTACAGATGAAATTGTTGTTAAATGTTTCTGTTATTGTGAGAGAAATAAAAATAAGGAAAGCTCTGATTGAGTTATATTGATAATTGTAAATAACTATGTTGGTTTTTATCAGGTTTCTTAAATCCATTAGATGAGGAGACATCTTTTATAAACAATAGAGCTAGCAAAGCAGGAAACAAGACTTTAATTCAACATAACATTACATCCTCCAGTGTTTAAATCACAAGAAACCATGGATCATGAACTCATCTGCACAACTTCTGGTTCTTCTTTGAGCATCTCAAAAGAAGAAGACAAGGATATCGAGAGGATGGAAGACTCCGTGACAGAGATACTTGTGTGTCTGCCTGATAAATCACTGTGCAGATTCAGGTTGGTATCATAGTAGTGCAATCACTCTAGTCTCCTATGCCCCTTATTTTTGAAAGATGATGTACTACACTAGAGACAGAAACATGGATCTTGTATCTCATCCTATAATACTGGGTTTCTTTCACTATGATAAGTTAAGATGGAATATATCATGTGCTTGTACTACTTGTGATGAAACAATGAAGCTCAAGATGAACCAAACCACAAAACTCTGGTGGCGTGGGGCAGATGAACATTACATAATTGCATCTTCTAACGGAT